>JAOEHY010020337.1:0-31287 GCA_025447955.1 Psilopsiagon aurifrons
CATATTCTTGGATGCTTTGTTATTTATTCTCTTTCATTTATATGTTGAAAGTAAATAAATACTTGCTCAAGAGCCAAGAGTTATCTCAACCTAATGGCATTCCAGCTGTATATCCCAGGTTTTGACTACCTTATGAGAAATAAAGAGCCTTTGTTGATATAAGCCAGCTTTCAAGTGCTGTTGGTAGATCAAAAAGACTTTATGTAGTCCAAGAAGATTATTGCAATTTCACTTAAAGCTACCTCATGAGGGAAATGAAATTCATTATGGTTGTGTTATCTTTTAGATACTGTGGTCTGCAGCTGAACAAGAATTTCAGGAGGACTCAAATTCTGAAACTCTTTTCTGTTAAAAATTCTATTGATTAGGGTTAATCTCATTATCTTGGGAGTTACAACAAGATACTACATACTTTTGCCATGCTGCACCACTGTTTTTTAATGTTCACGTAATCGTGAACAGATTATGACAGGATGTTACTCAAAAAAAAAAAAGGTGATTCAAAATGGCATTCACATACTGGATACATAAGGGAAAATGCTGTCATGATGATAGAGCAAAAATCTAAAATCACTCACATAAGTAACGAGGGGCATACAGAGAAATAATGATACTTTGCAGTACTAAAAAAACATACTATTGCTGGTTTGTAAAAAGATGCATCTAAAGAAAAGGCAAGTCAGTGCTCTGTGTATGAGTATGAATACTTGCCATTCTTATTTTTCTTGACCCCTTATTGTACATGTCACGAATGAAAAAAAAGAATGATGTTGCTCTGTATAAGTAACATTGAGTTAGCATCTATCAAAAGAACTCACGATGTTCAGACTTCAAAGCAATTGTTCCAAAATTTCTGCAAACTCAAACAATTATCACTACACTAGCATCAGGGGGTATGATATAAAGTGTATTTAATTTTGTGGTTTGGGGTTTTTCATTGGTGGTGTTGTTTGTTTGGTTTGGTTTGATTTTGTTGGGTTGGGTTTTGTTTTGTTCTGTTTTGTTTGTTTTCCCAAAACCATGCAGCAGATAGGCCGATCTATCTACCCTCCACTTAGTCCTTCACTCACATGCCTCCATAATAGCCTGGAGTATATTTACTTTATGGAAGAAGCTGAAGAAAGCCTTGTCATAAACTGTATATTTCATTATGTGTTTAAGGATGAAAACTTTTTCATATTCCCAGGAAAAGTTGTAAGATGGGTAGGTAAAATGAAAAACAAGTAAAAAAGTTACCAGAGAGAGCCTGAGCCTCAGCTCTGTGTTCTACTGGATTGATGCTGACTTAGGAAGCATTCTTACTCGTTTTGTTGTGTTTAGAAGAGATATGCAAAATTCTTGAGAGGCTTGATGCTGAATTAGGTACATCCAGTACGGTAACATCCTAACATATCACAAACAGAAATAGCTAATAGTACCCTTTGTGACAAATAGTGGAACGGATTTTTTTACTTGCTGTATCATTAGACTATCTTGTAAAAAGAAGCATTGAGAATAATTACGTAAATTAAATTCTATATCCTGATGTGAAAAAGCATCTTTTCTATCAGTAGAAGGGATGAATAGTGAACACTCTTATTGTTATTGTGCACTGAAGAGTATAAGATAAGGGGAGATAAGAAATACTCAAGGGTCAAGAGAAGCTACCTTTGGAGGTCTTGTTCATGGCCGTCAACTAGAAAGCTGTGATAAGAGAGATTTTCTTTTAAGTTCTGTTTCCAACAAGAAAATGTCAAAGGCAAAACATCACCTAAGCTCAGCCCAAAATTTCTTTGTTTCTGTTCTTTTTTAAGCCCACCATTGGCATAATGGAAAAAAGAAAATAATTTTATTTTCATTCAAAATATTTGTTTAATTAAACTGAATCAAACTGTATTTTAAAATACACTTAACCTGTGCCAAACAGCTTGCTTCATCTGTTCAATTCTGACTTTTTTCCCTTATTCTGTGTTGTTACTCTTTTCCTGTCTGCAGCTTCTGTAAAGGTATGGCATTCTGTTTGTTATTCTATGTTTCTGTTGACCATACTGGTGGTTAAGTCTTGTAAAGCGACACAGTATTGCCATGTTTCATGATTTTTCCTCTGATGCCCATTGTAAGTTTGGCTTCCTTCAGGAAAAGCACATGTCCAGTCATCCTTCTTACAGAAAAAAGCTTGGAAACCTGATTCCACATATATTTTTTTAAATATCCACAAAAATATCTATTATATATTTTTGATGTAATATTAGGAAGTCAAAAATGCCTTTTACAGCCCAGAACATTATCCCCTTTTCTTTGGCTTTTTGCTACTTTGGAAGCATTATGTAGTGTCAAAGTGAATAATGTGTGAATCACTGTAATATCACTGTTATATCTAAAGAGACAAAGGTCCATGGTTTACTTGTGCTAGGTAGTTATAGAAGTCATCTGGGGTGGCATGTAGTTTGGGAAAATAACCAAAGGTCTTTTCAGAAGCTGGTTTTATAGTAATAAATTGTTTGTTTGGGGTTTGTTTTGTTTTAGTTACTATTTTTCGTAGTGACTCTGTCGAAATAAAGCAGAGCTGATGAAAGTGTGGAAGGCTGTCTCACTCCCATCCCCAGTCTTTAGCAGAAAGAGAAATTAGGACAGGGTATCTTACACTGCATAAATTACACTGCTCTGTGCTCCTGGATTATCATGTGGAGTGGAAACTTAACCAGGTGGCCAGCATAGTCCTTTTGGAGTCTGTTTCCCATTAACTGTTGATGACAGCTGAGAAAGAGGAGCCATCTTAAGCTTAGGTGTGTTGAGTACCATCCTCATTCTTCCTTCCTTCCTTCCTCTCCTCCTTCTCCCTCATTCCTTATGTGGTGCCTGCTCACCTTGGAAGTTGGTGCTGGTCCAGGTGATGAATTATAGACCTATGTAAGAAACTATTTTTTTTTCTGCAGCTGTATCATCTATTAATGTATTATCATCTTCCTCAGCACCAATTTGAGTATTCAGGACTTTGGAGTCCTTTCAGACCACTGTTTTTTGGTTTTGTTTTTTTTTTTTTTTCAAATAAAAAGATACCGTATCTATATTCAGCAGCTACCTCAGAACACCTCTTGCAAATGATGGCTTGTCCAGAAGTGTGGAAGGTTAGGCCGCCAGTGCACACTGCACAGCTGGAAGGCTGCTGCACCATTGCTCAGAAAGAACTCGTTCCCAAGCCAGCCATCATCTTCCCGTTCTCTTTAAGCACTCTACCTCATTGATTTCAAAGCACCAGTACGTTTCCGTAAACACTCCATTAGGGGATTTTCTACTTAGATTGAAAACTCATTGTATTAAATACCTTTTCCATGTTGTACCACTGTTTTTTAAGCAGATGTCTCCGTTGATCTCACTGGGAAGTCTGCTTTAAACCAATGGCATAATTTGGCTCTTTAGCAGAAAGGTTTGTTCAAATAAGATCAAGTTCTGTTACAGTCACAGGAATGCTTCCACACTGACAGAATCAGCGTGCTTTCTATTTTAAACCTGACTTTGAATTGCCATCCTACCCATCTCAAAATAAAAGTTTCAACAACTCCATATTTCTTATTGCATGCCTAACACATTTAAGTGTAACTGGGACAAGATAGCATTTAAATGCAAAAGCTTGGGAAAAGGAGATGATATTTTCTTTCTCAGAGCAACTGTAGCATTCAGACTGAGAAGCAGCTCTGTGTCCCACCATTAATCTCAGGAGATGGTACTGCAACTCCATGCCATGAAGTCCTACATATGTCAGATAATCGTGACTTATCTCAGTCTTTAGACTTGTATAAATATATGACTTAACAAAAAAAGTGCATTCAGGAGGTGGTCTTCATTGTTTGTTCTCTTTACCACCTTGTCATCCCTCTGTACATATACCAGATGCCCTGGAGGCAAAGAAAACAAAATTTTTGATGTAGGCATTTGTTCCCAGGCCAAGCAAGAGGAATTAAGTGCTTTACTAGAAATACATACTTCCAAAGGCAGTAATCATAAAGGGATCACCTAGTTTTACATAGATGGTGGCATGAAGTACTTCTTGCAGGATGTGTAAGATCCAGTGCAGTTCCTGAGAGAAGGGTACGACATATGGCAGCATATTGGTGGAGCAGCAAGCAATCTGTTAGCAGCCTTATCTCAGCCCCAGATCCTTATCAGGCTATCCTTTATAGACATGCAGATCCTGCTGAGGAAAGCATCATCAGTAGCTGTAGTTGCATTTGAAGAAATACTGTGTAGAAAATAGTAGAGCAGCATCTGAGGAAGGATGACAACCAGAGACAACCTTTCCCATGGCCAGAATATGATTTTATGTTTAGATTATGGAAAAATCGGTAATGTTTTTAGACCCATCATCTCATGTGTTAAGCAGTACACTGTTAGACAAGACAGAAAGGTTCAACACTGACTATTCATATCTTTAACATGTAATTTTACTGGGAAGTCCTGCCCCACCCGCATCTGATTTTGGTTTGGTTTGGGATTTTTGTAATTTTTAAATTGTGTCTTCCCTTTCAGTGTGCTTGAAGGTCTGTTTAAATATTGGGTTTTGTGTGAATATTGTATTTTCAATGTATTGAAATTTTCTGGTTGGCAAACTTCCTACCACCGTTTTTTCCCCCTCAAAATTATAATTTGCTTGGCTAGGTTAGCAAACACTTTAAAGCAGTCAACTTGCTCAGTTGAGATGTGGTGTAAAAATGAGAAGTAGTATCCAAATTGTCTGTTGGATAAAATTTGTCATTCTGTTTTACACAGTTTTGCAGATTCTAGTATTCACTCACAGGTATAATTTAAGATACCCACCTAAACACAGTGATAATTATAATAAGCAAGTACTTCCTTAGGAAGTTCAAGTCACTTCAAGTCTCTTCAGTCACTTAGCAAAATGTGATGCATGTGTCACAGAATATAACAGAGTGACATCTAATAAGCTTTTAATGAGGACTTTAAAAAGCCATCTAGATGAGTCCTGGGCATCCTGCTCTCACTGGCCCTGCTTAAGCAGGGGAGTGGAGCAGATGATCTCCAAAGGTCCCTTCCAACCTTAATCTTTCTGTGATTCTGTGATGTTGTGATATCATTCCCTTTATTCGTTAGTGAGCACATCACCACTTTACATTTAAAATGTGCTGACCTGCTAAGGTATTTATTGCATACTGCTGAAACGTAAGGGTGGTTCATTAGGTTTTGGTTTGTTTGTGTTTTTTTTTAATATTAAAACTGCTACATTTTCTTATTTTAAATAGCATAGATGTCTTCACTTTATTGAGCACTTACTGCTGAGCTCAGTCACACCAGCTGAGAGGTAACTTGCTATTGTTACTCAGAAGTAACTTACTATTGCTAGTTCCTAGCATTACAGGAGCATATAAATTGAAGGATGATAGAAAAAACTCCCCTGATGTACATATTTTTCCCGGTGTCATAGTTAAAAAAAAAGGTTTTTATTGCTGAGTAAATCATATGTGTCTCTACCATGGGTTCTTTTCAGATCTTGTGGGCTGACTTCAACAGCCAGGAAGACTCGTGTCCCTTGTTTACTTCATTTTGGATTTCTTCCTTTATAAAACAAGAATATTACAACTATAATCTAGGGTGGTTTTTTAATGATTTTAAATATTTACTCACAAGTGGAAAAAAAATGGTTTCTATTGAGCAGCTTTACCTTTAAGGAGGAGCATGATCTCTGTGAAGACCTGAGTACACATCTGTGCTATAGATTTTAGTGTTTTGTAGATACCAGAGAGAATTTTAAATAGCTATCTTGAATAGTCTTGTCACAAAAGCACAGAGCTCAGTTCAGGGTCATAACTCCATTTTTAGCATGTGTGGAGTTTGTGCTGCTTAGTACAAATTCTTCTGATACTCAAAAAGCTCATTTAAAGCAAAAGTGTAGCTAGCTGCCTCAGATCTTGTTATAGAAGTCAGTGTCACAACTGGTGACACCATTCCCCAGAGGGGGAGCAGCTGACAGCTATCAGAGGAACCTCTCCAAGTAGAGTGATCTGGGGAGAGAGAGTGCCTTTCCCTGCAGTTCTCTGTTCACGTAGAGCAGCTGCGTAGGCTACTCCTAAATCTAGCCCAAGAGGTGATGTTTTTAGTGTGATAGATCAAACTTTTGCTTTTTTAACAGGCCATGGAACTGAATCTAGGAAAAAAGGGTGTTATGAAAATTAAAGACCAGAAATGTTTATGTTCTGGTCTTGTAAGTCAGAGCTGCCTTTTGGCATGAGGTCTCAAAATATGGTGAGGATATGATGTCAATGTAGCAAGTGTGATTTTCAGCTGAGTAGAATTTAACACTGGCTCTCTCACTGAGAATTAGATGGAAGTGTTGGTTTTCACCTACCTTTTTTATCACAAAAAGCAAAGAGATGCGTTTCTCACAGTGTGCCAAACTGGGCACTCATTAGAGGGCAAAAAGGGAAAGATTCAGCTGTTAAAGTATGCTGGGCAGGATGGGACAAGAGAACAGAGTGGTGGTCATATTTATAGAAGCCATAGATTTTCATCTATGTATCTGAAGGGGGCCTATAAGGATGCTGGGGCGGGACTCTTCATTAGGGACTGTAGTGATAGGACAAGGAGTAATGGATTCAAACTTAAACAGGGGAAGTTTAGACTGGATATAAGGAAGAAACTCTTTAGTGTAAGGGTGGTGAGGCACTGGAATGGGTTGCCCAGCGAAGTTGTGAATGTTCCATCCTTGGCAGTGTTCAAGGCTGGGTTGGACAGAGCCTTGGGTGGCATGGTTTAGTGGGAGGCGTCCCTGGCCTCGGCAGGGGGGTTGGAATTAGATGATCTTGGGGTCCTTTCCAACCATAACTATTCTATGATTCTATTCGATGATTCTATCTGTGGTGCATCTCAGAGTGCATCTGTATAGTGGAGGTAGCCATGTGCTTGTATACCTAGGCTCGCCTCAGGTCGGAAAGCGACACTATGCATAACCTGCTGCTCTTTCTGCAGAAACCTGTCCAGAATAAGAGCTTTCCCAAATTTCCAAAGCATTTGGATGTAGAAGCTTTGTATCTGTTAGCCATCTATCATCAATATTTAATAGTGTGACAAGTCCTTGATACTTCTGACATTTAGTTTTCCCATCACACTTGTTCAGTGATTTTCTCCAGTCATTCCTTGAAGTTTTTGATTCTTCATGTTTACTTTTTAACTGGTGTTTGAATTTTGCCGTGTCAGTCATTACAAACCTCTAAGCCAAAGGCAAATTTCAGTTCAGCAAACTTCCCATTTTCTTGATACAAGAAGTTTCACATTGCTTCTTCAGTGTGAAGCAATTTGCACTGATCTCTGTGAGGACCAGAGTACACATCTGTACTATAGATTTTAGTGTTTTGTAGAGATAATAGAGTGAATAAAAGTGTATCACTCTGTAGATGTGAAAGAGTGTGAATTATAGTCCTACGTCCAAATATTCTGCTAAGTTGTGGAATAGCTGAGATCCAGATATTTCATTTTGGGCTTGGTTTTCCACTTTCACTTTGCGGTTCTCTTATGTGAGCAGCAAGGGCTGTTTCAGACATCCATAGATCTTTGCAGGAGAAGCAGGCTTGTAGTTGTAGGGGAACAGAAGAACCATGGAGCTGTGCGCTGCTGGTTTTGTTTCATGGAGTGCTCCCTGACACCCAGGGCTAAGACTGTTCCGTGTCAGTTTCCATCTCAAGTCCTTAATGGAAATGACCTATCAGTCATTTGGCAGCTGCATTAAAAAAGAACTACTTATTGTCTGTCAGGAATGGGAGCAGCAGAGAGCTCATCAAGTCTACTTGGCTGAAAAGGGAGTTCTTCATAACTTGAGTCAGCAATGCGCCTGTTCACCCCAGCAGAACTGTCTCCTGTTCCTGTCCCCTTTGTTTTAGTATTACATTTAAAGCAATGCTACAAGAAAAGGTATGCACTTGTTTCTTTTAATGCCATTAAGTCACTACCTTCAGAAGCAGTGCAAAATTATCAGTTGAATTTCAGGGTGTCATTATGAAACCGTAGTCATAAATGCTGTGCCTCTAAACTTTCCTAAGGTAGAGCAGTAGGATTTCAGTCGATTCAACGTCCTAATTGTTTGTGGATGGCACTCAAATATTTTCCTGGGCTGTGGAAGCAAAATATCAGGCACTTCCAATCTTGAGTGCTGTTGTAAACAGTAGCTCTTGTGCTCACTGGGAATATACTGCAAATGTACTTCTCTTTCCTCACTTATTGAAATCACTTTAGAAACTATTCTTTAAATTTCATACACTGCAACTCCATTCGGGCAGATCACAATTTGTGAAAAAATGGGAAAATTAATTTTTGACCTATCAGAAGAGGAAGAACTGTGTCAGTCCTGCCAGTAACTTTGCATTTACCAAACATTTAAGCTTAGTAGCAGTCATGTTCATCCAGGCAGAGGAATTTTCTTGATTGACATTAGGTATATTGGAAAGTATTGGAGCTTCAAGCCTGAATGAGCACTTAAGTGACCACGAAAGTGCCATGGGGAAGGTTCTGTTAATGCTTCTTTTCACTTGGCAGCAGCCTCCTTAAATATGAGGATATCCCAGGCATTTGTTGTTGAAAGGAGGAATGGAAATGGGAGATCAGCTGTTGGACAAAGGCCCCTGACCACTGCCATTTAGGCAATTTGAGAACTGAGCTGGATTTTGTACACTACACACTAATAGAAGCTCTTCCCGTAGTGGATGCTTTCTGGGGCTTTTTTTGAGTATTCGCTTTTTCTGAGAGTGGATTATGAAGGGTTACGCTACATACTGTAAATACATCATGTGCAAATAATGAGGCCAGTGCTACTCCTATCAAAATCAATGGCAAATTGGTCTACTTCATAAGAAGATGAATTGGGGTTTAAAATTGTTTGAGAGGAGATGACTGTTCCTTTTTATGTTTTTTCTTTTCTTATTACTCCCTCTTTTCCCTTTTCAGTGCCATTACCATGTGGATTTAATCCTGTTCCACATCCATTAGCCACTAGTGCTGCATTAATGTGAGCTGCCTATGTAAGATCCTCCCTGGTGTATGGTCCTAGCTCCCATGGCATCTATAACGAAAGCAACTTGGTTTCCCATGGCTTCTCTCATTCACTCCTAATGTGTTTACCCATCCTGCCCACTTTTTCTCATCACTTTTATCACTGGCTATATTAATGCCACCCCTGAATAATGAGTGCAGTGGAGAGATGAAGTACTGAAAATTGATTCTGAAAAGACCAGAAGCTGGAAACAGATGGAGAAACCTTGCTGAGGGTGGTGTGTTTTTCTTAAGAACTGTAATCCAGCACTATTCAATGATTCTAAATGATCCAGTTGCCAAAAAGAAGAAATAATACTAATAACTACATGTTTAAATGATCTTAAGGATCCTTTCTTCCTCCCCCAAGTACTATAATTCATTACATCTGTTTTGATTACTTTTGCAACCAGCTCTTTTTATTTGGATTTCTGCTATACTTTGTGAATGTAACAGTACTACTTTACCTTGAATACTTTTTCTAATTTTATGAAAATGAAGTATTTGGGTTTTCTTTTATATTGGTCTACAGAATGCAATATAATATTTCTTCAGTATTCATATTGAAATCGTCAGATGTGTATGCACACTGTCAATATCATTGTAGAATGTTAAATAAATTGTGACAACTGTGAGAAGCCTAGAATGACAAAGAAAGATGACTACAAGTTTGTGGAGAATAAATATAATGACATGACAAATAGCCAAGCAAACATGTGAACTGATTTTCAAACATGCCCATTTTTTCCCCTGTTCCGCACCGTACACTCATACCCTCCAAACTGAGCTTGTGCATTTTAAGTAGTGCATACATGTGAATTTGTAAAATACAGAGCTGACATTTTTTTCTCAGGAGTGAGCAATTCTTTTCAAAAATTTAATGCAACTAGAGAAAGGATGAAAAATTAAGAAGACTTTTTTTTTTTTTCATTATGTGCACTTATCTCAGGTTCACCATAGCCAGAGATGCATGTGTGTAGCCAGTTTGCATGTTCACTTTAGTGAAGGGTGCAACAGCCCCCTCTGCTGAAGACCACGAGGTCAGAAAGTGATGGTGGGAAATATTACCAAAGCTGGTCCAGCACCTTGGTTGTCCTCTGCAGGCTCCTGGCCACCCATTTGCCTGATGGGTTTGCATTGTTGCACAGTGCTGACTACTACAACAGGAGCCTGGGAGTCTCAGTGAAAGGTGTTCCACATGGGGACCCTGAGACAAAAGAGCACCTGGTGCTGTGCTCCAGCAGTTCTCCAGTTGTGGAGTTTACTGGTGCTCTTTAATGGGAATTAATGCAGATGGGATGAGACTCACATATCTGCCAAGAAAATAAACAGGGAATTCAGCAAGTTGCATTCCAAAGAAAGCTTTAATTCAGGACATGTTGTGGTCTAAATCCAGTGAGGAAACTGGTTTTTACAGTTTATCCTTTTAGTAGTGTTATCCTTATTAGAAGAGCACAGGGGAAAACTAAAATGAAAGCAATTCTAGCAGGTGTTTTTTATAAAGATTTTTACTACTATTAAACAAAACAAATCTGATGTATAATACAGCACTTACTGTATTAAAGTTGCTTAATCTATAAATGATATTTTATTTTATTGCTGGATAGGATCCTTCTGTTACCAAAATATTCAGTGGAATTGTTAACCCCTTATATTTGTATGTTGTAAAATTTACCATGTTCCTACAATAGGGGGTAATACTGATTATTAATATACACATTTGCTTAACCTTCCCTAATTTGTATGTAGTGCATCTGTTGCTGCATCAGGGACATGGTTCTCTGTTGTTAAGTTTCCTAAAATAAATGTTGAAATACTGTCACAGGGATGATACAGGTAAATTCCATTTTGTTCATGCAACAGAAAAGTTCATTGCATCTCAGAAGATCTGCAACTCATATTCTTCCATGGAAACAAAATCTTACAAAGGGGTACAGAGTTCTACTGAGAATTTTAATACCAAATAAAGTTAATTTCTCCCTTTTTATTATTATTGGGAGGAAGGGAAGGGTGAAGGAAGAGAGCATGGATACTCCTAACTGTAGTATGCTCTAACTGCAAAAAAAAAAAAAAGACAAGCAAAAGTGTGACACTGAAGAGAGAAAAATGAAACAAATGACTTGCAAACTGAAACCATGATCTATGCAAAGGTAGGAACTATTTTTTTTAAACATGCAGATTGAGTGACTGGAGGCTAATTATAATAATTATTAAAATCAGATTCCATTGTGTTTTAACCATTACACTCTTACAGGTGAAATCTCAGCCACCGAAATGAGGATTAAAAAACCCCAACACTAAATGCCTTCTTGATGGGGCAAAATTATTGCCTGGGAGTAATTTGATCTTTAACATAATTTTGTTCTCTGATACAGGATCTGGATCAAGTTATTACCTTTAATGTCTAGGCAATGCTGTGAAAACCTAGAGATTTCAAACAGCGCTAGGTGTTAGTAATTACTAATATGTCCTTGAGCACTTTTGCATGAATGGTAGAAAGTTTTCAGGCAGGTATTGATCCGACAGAATTTGGGTCGTACTTGTACAAGGCTATGGCAGGATAGTCTGTACCAGACAAAACGTCGTGCAGCAGCTTGTTTGTTGAGGTTGCACTAGGCTTATTTTTGTATTTTGTTTTATGAAAAATGACTCCTGCTGTCACAAGGTCAGCTCTTCTGCAGTACCATCTGCAATATATTCAGTGTTCCTTGTAGTCACTGGAAGGTTCTCTGCCTATTGCACCTGAAAAAAGCTTTTTAAGAGTTGAAGCTTAAGCATGGCTTGGGAAACTGAAATATTTACATTTGATTCACTCAGCTCACGAATTACTGTTCTTGTTCTATCTTTTCACTGTAAGAATTTTCAGCTGCATGACAGAGATCCAGTGCTATTGATGGGGAACTGAAGATAGATGACATATAGGAAAAAAATATAATTTTATATATGCCAGAAGGCAACAGATTTGACTTGGAGATGTTCTCAATCAGAACTGAAGAGCAAAGTAATGCGGAGGATCTGTAATATAAAGAAGTGATGAATAGCAAATTACACTCGTCGTAAAGCAATGTTTAAGCCTTTCTACTGGCTGAAACAGGATCATGTGGCTTACCAAATGAAATGCAGAATAATGTCATTAATTTATATACTATTTTGCAAGTTTCTGGCACACTCATTGCTTTGCATTGCTCAGTCTGTGCTTACAAGTTGCTCAAATTCAGCCACCTTACAGATGGGCAATGGGTAACAGTTTCATAGCATACTGCAAAACAGTGGGAAGGAGGGGAAATTTTGCCAAAGATATTGACATAAACCTCTAAGAAAAATGCTGCAGAGCGAGCAAGAAATGCAGTTTTGAATACATACGGATGCGTTCACGCGTGGGCAGGCTATATGTAATCTATTTCATCTGTAGTAAGCTGGTATGATGAAAAGCTGTAATTTTACTGATTCCAGACATCTCAGACCTGACACATGCAACCCTTACATCTTCGTGGTGAAGCAGAGGCTTTAGAGAAAACTGCTTTTAGGGCAAAGAGATTTTTAAGGGTTATGAATATATAGCCTGGAAGGCTTAATTTTACAGATGAAACTGTTATAGCTGGATATGGAAGAAGAACCTTCAGACAAAAATATCACTTTGTCGGTCATTTTTTAGACATGGGGTTATAGCCAAGTGCCAAGTTTAATTGTAGTTGCTGTAGATTATCGGAATATGACTAAATGGTGAATTTTTCACGCATGATTGTGAGCAGTTAATAAACTGGTAAGTTGGATTTTCAGTGCATTCTTATGTATTTGTTTTAAACTTGCAGGCCCTTAAAATGCTTAACTTTTTTCAATTAGGAATAATGATGATGGCTTTTGTTCACTTCTCTTTCCATTTCGCTGTGTCTTTCCATTTTATGAGAGAAGACTGAGGTAATAAAAGCAAAAATGAAGAAACATCCACTGACTTTTCATATTTTCAGTCATTCAGCTGAAAAATAATAATCTAAGAATATTGCCCAAGGCTTTTAAAAATGAGTCCCTTTTGTTGAATAAGGAATTTCAGGGTTTTTTTTTTCCCTAAACCTTGTCCATTGGTCCTCAATGACTGACTGTGAAGCTGGCTTCAGCTCCACAGTGACACCAGGAATGCCCATAGTTCCTTTCCTGTAGTAGATCCTCAAAGAATGAAACATTGAGATGAGAACTGCTGATCATGTTTTTCTTCCAATTGATTTAGGAGGGATTATAGTACATGCGCTACAGAGTTAAGAGGCTGCCTTAATATGCAGCTTGGCATTTTGCCATAGGAATGGCCATAGACCAGAATTGGTGAATGTCTGTACTGGCTTATGGTGGTGGCAGTGAGTGGTGTTTTCATTTTAAACAAGCAAAGGCTGAATTTCTATTTCTTTTTGTCTGGTTTGCTTCATTCTCAGTTGAATCAACAATGACTCAGTACCTTCAGTGTAACAATGATTATTGGGAGTTACTTCAGTGTGCACTGTGGCATATGAATCTGTATTCAGAGTTAAATAGTGAAGACTTGTATGGATACTCTGTGAAACTGAGAAGCTGAATACAGTCTTGACCTTATTCAGGACCATGCCAATGCTGGCACCAACTTCTTGAGGGCTGAGAGCTGCCATCACATTGTACATAACAATAATTTTAAGGACTTGCCTCTAACTCTCCCAGAAGATGTATTTTAAGATCAATTGCTCCTTTAATTATGGCTTAGATAGTTAAAAGATTTTGAAAGATTTCACTAAAAAACATTACAACCATGTGCGGAAAAGTTGGCACACTTTTCCAATATTATCAGACCAAATAAAGCCATAGGTTTGTGTTTTCCTTGGCCTGACATAGAACATCATAAGGGAAACACTGCATTTGCATTAGAGAGTGATAGGTGCAAGAACTTGAACTTGATCATCACATGGAAGAGCATCTGGACTTTCTGGAGGTGCCTAAGGTGTGCTGCTCACTGCTTGGGGGTAACCTGGGAACATGGCAAAATTCTGCGATGTAGGGCAAAGGTAAGATGCACCACTGTGATGCACAGTCAGCTTATGTGGTAATTATGTACACCAGCATGTTCACTGACACCACTTTCTGGGATAAGCGGTACTAGAAAGCAAAGCTTCAGAAGTTTCATATTGATGAATATCTTAAAAACTTCAAGAAGTACTTTTCGCTGTTTTCAAGTATAAGTTCATGTAACATTAGAAATAAGTTACGAACAGGACAAATCTGGTCAGTTAGTTACTTATATTTCCGCTTTAAATGGCACTTCTTTTTTGAAAGAGCATGATGTAATTATTTTATTTCCCAGAATATTCAGGTATTGACAATTACAATTTAGAGTCTAATTCTGCTCTAGCTACCTTACTGTTAAGGACCAGAGGTCAGATGAAATTCAAGGTCCTCTGTATACTTCTCTAGAAATCCATTTCCTGGATAACATTTACAGTCTCTGTAAATGATCACTTAACACAAGGTGACTGTCAAGTGATTGTTAACCATTCCAACTTTTCCTTCCCTTGTGCTCTTGCACTAAGACAGAAAGGTTCTTAGAAATGTTGAATTTTCCCTCATTATCTAAAAACAAGAAATGTCAGAAACACCTGTTCTGATTCGTATTTCTGAAATACTTACTGGAAATCTCAAAGATATATACTGCAAATTCTCACACTTTAAGCTGAAAAACAGAAGTGTTAACAAAAAAATCTTTTCTCCAAAATGTCAATCACTGGAGTGTCAAGATTTTTTTTTTTTTAATAGAAACAAAGAGTTTGTTTCTATACATCAACAATGAAACATTCTTTCATTTACTCAACTTTTGTTTCCTGGGTTTCATACTGTCCTTTTTTCATGAGCTGCCTTGTCATTGTAGTTTACTAAGGTTAACAAACTGACTTTTAGTCGGAAAGCAGAGCTCATTCTTCCTCAAAAAATAAATAAATAAATAAATAAAGATTTCTGTTTTCGCAGTGTCCAGCCTTGATTTTGCATAGGGCAAAAAGACAGGAAAAGATGCCAACCTAATTGTATGGATTTTTTTGCTGGTCCCCCTTACAGATAGGTCTTTATTTATGAGAGGAAGCCCGGAATGACTGAAACTAATTTAAAAGGCCTTGCAAAAGATTTACCTGTTTCTCTTTTGCATCCGCCCTTGATCTCTTTTACATCCAGCCTTGACTGTAGTTTGGTTTCTTAAAATACGGTGAAGTAGGATTTTTCATTTTCTTTTTGCCTCCTAGGTAGTGGACAATGCATATTGGTTGTGTACTATATTGCACTGGCATCAAATACAACCCAGGAAAATGTCATGATTTGTTCAAAATGAATCACCACTGCTCATAATTCATGCAGGATGAAATCTACACCTTTCAGTGGGTCTTTCTGCCATGGAATTGAACAAATCAAGACTTACTGATGTGGAATATTTGGTGGACTGGTGGTTACTCGTGTATTCTCCCAGAAACTGCACTTAAAAGCAAGTCTTCATAAATTTACATTTAATGGATAAATGGGTAGAAGTTAATGCTGTAGATGTTACACAGACTACTATTACCCTACCTATTTTAAGGCTTTAAAATTGTAAAGAGAACAGTTAGGAAACAATTTTGTGTGAAAAACAGACCAGAGCATTTGTTACAAATAGCAATTCAGGTCTTTTGCTTACAGATATGAGGCATGTAATGCATAGTCTATTTGACCTGGTTTTGATAAAATGGGGAAATAATAAGCTGGAAAGGGTAGCTTCATAGTGTTCATTGCCTCAGGACTGATTTAGGTTTATACAGCATGGCATGTATTTTATAAGATTAGCTTATTTTTCTGAGTATCAGAATTGGCATTTTACCCAGTCACAATTGCAGTTTCATCTCTGTAAATAAAACCAGCTGTAAAAACACGTTCTCTGTCCTTTCCCTGATTATCCTGCAACCCCAGTTTTATCCAATACCAAACAGTTTTGCCCAGTTACTCTGATTTTGCAGTAGTTTGTTCACACTGTGTGTTTCATGCTCATCGTTTTCCTGTATTGCTCATGTTTCTACAGCTCATTCCTTGTGTTTTGCTTTTTAAATATCATGATTCATCTGTAGCTGTCACACCAGTTTACTAAGAGTGGCATTTTATCTTTAGAGAAAATAAGGCTTAGAGAAGTTGTGCGATGTGGTAGTCAAAGGCAGCGAGAGATTTCAGGTCTTCTAATTTGCATACACTGCTTACCTAGTCATGCTGTTTAGATATTATATGTTTTTCTTACAATACTGAAAATCAAGGGGAGAAAGAAAGATTCAGGAAAGAATATCATCTAACTCAAAACCACATGCCTCTGTGTGTGTGCATGTACTGTGCTATAGATTTCAGTAATTAGGAACCTTTAATAGTTTGAAAATGATTCAGTGGAGATACAGAATCAGGGTGGAAGGATGGAGTTAGATTAGTTTGGGATGGATGTGTTCTCAGTCACTATTCTCTTCTGGCTGCTAGTGGAACTGGAGGAATTTTTCCTCCCCTCTAAAAAGCAATTAATTACTGAGTCTGAATATTCTTAATTATTTAGGTTTGTATTATATCAGAAGAAAGAAAAAGACTGAGTCAGAATATGATATATATGTTCTCTGTATCTTTAGAGGAAGAAGTAATCTGCTCTTGCTTGAAACATCTGTGTCTTGTCTGGTGTACATCAGTTCAGCAACTACCATCATCTCCAAAACAACTTACTGTAGAAGCTGAAATAATCTGTAGCTGGCTGTACAAAAGAACTTTGGAACTAAGTTAGGGGTTATGCTTTCATCCTTGTAATATTGGAATGATTTCTTTTGTGTGCTAAATTTATTTATACCTCCCATCTATAGTTTTGCCCTTTTGGGCCTTTTGAGAGGACCACTCCCTAAAAGTTTTGAGGTAGCTAAAAATGGGATTTACGGTCCACATTCACTCTGTTGGCTAATGCATTTTTTTAGATCTATTCAGCTAATGCAAGCTCCATGTAATGTGCCATTCTATTCCCTGGCAGTCAGATGTAGAGAAACACTATAATATTAAGACGCTGTTTGAAGTATCGTACATTTTTATGAGAAATTTGTGTTTGTTTGTATTATGTATGAAAAGAATAATGTTCACTGTAATACACTGCATATGGTCTTAATTTTGCATGCTCTACTCAGTCAGAATTTCCCATAGAGAACGTTTTTTGACCCATCAGGAGTTGCAAGTGTAATTAAGTCCCATGTATCTTAGCAAATAAGAATGTACTGGAACTGAGAACAGAAAGAACTTCACAAAATCATTAGTCAAAACTTTGTGGAATACAGAAAAAATGTCCCTGTTCCACTCAAAGACTAATTATTGTATTGCAGAATTTTGAGACACTAATAAGGACATATTGAGCTTTTGCAACCCTGTTGCCAGTAGGCAATTTATTATTCAATAAATCCTAGACCCATGATCAGATAGCTAATGGAAAGTGCGCCAGACTTGAAGTAACAGCATGTTCTTTCACTATTAGCACGTTTGCATTAAAAAGATCAATCAGAATATTTATTAGCACAATATCTACAGAAGAATATTCTGATTGACCCTGGATTGTTGAGAAATTACATATTATGCATCAGGCTTCAAAATAGTCCTCTGGGATTTGCCTGTGGGCTAGTTTGTCTCCAAGCTTTACTTTCAGGTCAAGAATTTTCTTGTTCATTCTTTTCTGTATCTATTGTTAATGTCTATTGAACTTCTTCCTCAACAATGAAAATCTGAAATTTGCCCTCTATGTACCCCTTCTGGACATACACTGCTGCACAATGTCTCTCTATAGCTTCTTTGAGCTTCTTCTCCATCAGTTGCCTTAGCTGTGGGGATAACTCTCACATGGTATTTCAGCAAGTGTCTTGTCAAGAGAGCTGGAGTCTGGAGCTGCTCTATAGAGATGTGTTACTTCTTTATGGAGACAAATGCACAAGGTTATCATGTTGTTGAAATCGGGGAATTGTACTCAGAGAATTAGAATTCAGTTTCTATAGATGGATGACTAATGATATTATTTTGATTCTTTTTTTTTCACTAAGCTTGAGCTCACCATTTTATTAACAGAAGTACCAGCAGCTCTGAGGAATTTAATGTTAAATCTTGTTTTGTTAGTCTTTGCTTGCCTTGATAGCCTTAGCCACATAAAATTAAGAGCACAAACAAAAAGACTTTTATGTTGTCTAGTTCTTCTATTAGACGTGCTTTTTTTTTGCACAAATCTTACTGAGTTGTGTCACATCTTGAAGGAGATAGCCCAGAAACAGGCAAACCAGAGTCTAAAATTGCATTAAACTGTTAGTGGACAGTTTATATTTATATCTTACCCTGTAGCTAAGATTGCTTCTGTATGAGAAGCACTGGGAATACACTTGCACTAAATTACTGTGGATGTTCCTGATGTCTTGTAAAGAGCAATACTTATGCCCGTGCTGCCTTTTGAAAGTTGCCCTGAGTCAGCAGACAGTATTGCCAGATTATTTGTCAATCCAGATAAATGGCGATCTTTTAGACAAGGTCCTAGATATTTCCTGAGGAATATTCCTTTCAGAGGGTGCAGGACCCAGAATATGGACTGGCTTGAGCAGTCCAATATTTACAGCATTTTTTTTAGTTTTGCTGCAGTCTGCCTCTGAGTGGATTTTGGAGAACCTCTAATCTTCTTGCTATTTCCAAGATGTAATTGCAGACTGTAATTGCTAACTGAGACTATATTCCACTGCCATGGAAGTATAGTGACTTCTGGTGCCTGGGGACAGATACCAACAAGGATGTCCTCTCACACCAGTATGTGAAAGTTTCACAGACACCAGAGAGATGTGCTCCCAGGTTGCCAAACACAAAAAAGCAATGCATATTACTTACTTACCCACTACTGAAAATTCTGGATGCTTAACGTAACAGGTTTCTGACATTTTGAGCTCTCCCCTATTTGTAAATATTCATGATTAAGAGACTTCTTAATTCTAAATGAATTCTCAGAAACAAGACAGTCTAGAAAAGAAGTGCAGTACTGAGAATTTAATCCATGATTTCATCATGAATAAACAAAAATTAGACTTAAATGTTTGGGACCTGCTATATTGCCAGGTCTATAGGAAGTGTGGGAGCTTATTTTATAAAGCTTCAGGACCTCAGAGCACACATCATCTTGAAAGTTTAGAGAGATAATAGGCATTGTGTAGGATATTATTTGGTTTCCATATACCCTACCAGACACTTGCTTTTCTAACGCCATTTATTTATTAGGCAGCACTGAGGGACTTAAGGGTTCTGAGTAAACCATGTCTACATAATAGCAGTCTTTTATTTCTGTAGTAATTAATTGGGGTGCGCCAACTATGCCCCGGACTATCATTTTGTTTGTCAGAGTTTTCAATGTGTTATTAATGCTGGTACTGCTAGTGATGTGTCCAGATTATCTTGGAGATATAGATGAGTACAAAAGCCATGGGGCTTGAATTGAGGTGCCTGGATTTGCACTTCTCTCTGATGTCTTGCTCAGCTGAGTTGTGAAAGCTTCCCCATCTTGAGTCATTTAAAGGTTAATTTGCATTAATTAATAAAAAATATTAAAATAATATAAATAATATAAAAATAAATAAAAATATTTTGCATTAATGCAAGTTTCCATGCTACATGGACAGAGAACAGAAATTTGTCAGATATGCGCATCTTTAGGGCCCTAAACCACCAGCTCTTATGTACACATGAAAATCATCATGGAGACGCAGTCATAAATTGCTCATTGTGGTGAGGTCCTGGCCTGCAGATCTATGAAAGTGGCTTCTTTTTGGACATGACAGTTAATGCCAACTGCAGATGTAACAATTTTCCTTAGTTTGCTACTAGTTTAATTTGTCCCATTTTTAAGAACTTCCCAAACCACCTTGGTACTCCAAGACTGTATGGGTGGTTTTCCTCCCAGCTGTTTCTCACCCCTAATTTAATCATGGTCTGTATTAAACCACCAAGAGAGGATTTTCCTACTGACCCTACCAGTGTATATTCCTGTGAGGATAAAAATTCACTCCACCTCCATGAGTAAGTGTGGTGACCTTGTCAGGTATCTACTGTCTTCAGTCAGGTATTCATTTCAGAATATATACTAAGCCACCTACCAAGAATTTGGCTCTCATGTTATCAGAGGATAAGGTGAGATCTGTAATACTGGTAAGAGGACTCTCAGACCTCTGTTTGGAAACCATATTCTTTTTCATTGTCAGACTTAAATGGAGGGAAAGAGAGTAAGTATTGTTTATAGTATTTTCTGTTGGGATTTTCTATTTGTTTTTTTTCTTTTTTACTGAATACAAATAGTCCCTAGTGTCACATAGATTAGAAACAAATTAGGTCCAAATACAAAGGAAAAGGTTGGATGACTGAAGAAGAGCATGCTAAGAGCTGGTTTTGGTGTTGTCGGTAGGTTAGTGTGTTTGGCAGAGATTGGAAGAAATTTCAGTAAGCGTGAATTTGAACTAACCTGTCAGGTTAGTTTATTTTGTTCTTCTTTTTTGCTTTCTGAGGACTCATTGATTTCATGCTGGTCTGCGCCAGCCACAAGCTGTAACGTGTTCAGGCAAACACAGTTCCTCAAGAAGATGGTAGAAATCAAATTTGACAATACTTCCTCAAGCCTTTGACAGCAGATCGCAGCTTCCCTCTTTTTGGAGAGTGCCATCATAAACTGCTGGATATGATTGATCCAGCTGTATTTTTTAATGCTTAAAATGAAAATCTAATAAGGTCACAAGTAGATCCAGCTCTGTTGAATCTTGCTCCAGCAGTGCACTAGCATCCCATGGTTTGTGCCATCCATCCTCCAGCGGACAAGGGGCCTGGAGCAGAAATAACAGAAAGGAGCATATATTAGCTTCTCAGCCACTGCAAATCGCTTTCTGAAGTAACTAACTGCTTCAGTCTCTGCTTCATTAATATACCAGGCTGTCAGCTGGAGCCTCTGAAGAAAAAGCAGCTTTGCTACAGGAAGATTCATGTCCAGAAGTGGGAAAAGAGAGGGTTCAACCAGTTGACAGTCGCATCTTAAATTTCTGTTGTTCATTTCTTCCTGAGACGTTAGTAAAAGGCCAAGACTAGAATAAGCATGGTGTTGAAATTTAGTTGCACATTGATGTCATGTTTCCTTTTCCCCTTTATTCCTTTTCCGTTTGTAAATTTTTGTTGTTTCTGCATAGGAAATGCTAACATTCTTGGGATTTATCATGACTTCTGCTTGTTTGGTGAGAAAATTTAATCTCACAAGAACCTTTTTTACATTTTTGTGAATAGCTAGAGGAGTGCCATCTTCAAGGCTGCAGAAATAACAGAAAAGATTATAATATCTATCCAGAACAATAATTCCCAGAAGTTTGAAAAATGTTTAATAAAGCAGCTTTAACAGGCTTTTGCAATAGAAAATTGGTGTGTCTGTCATGCTTTAAGACAGGGAAATTTAAAGGACAAAGCTGAGTAAGGTGACAATTGACATTTCTCCACCTATCTGCCAGTACAAACATTATATCCAGCATATATGCATGTACTACTGAGCAGCATATATTTTTTACAAAATGTCAGATATTAGTGATACAATATGGCTTTATTTAAATATTTCTTTAAATTTCCATCTTACCAGTAATACTCGATAAATGTATGAGGATTTGAAGATCAGTTCTGGAAGTCTGACGTTAGCCTTCAGATTCACCGAATAATAGCCTGCTTGAGCAAAATGATAATGCAATGGTGTTTTCACTGACAAATTTACCAAAGACAGGTTTTTCTTTGGTGATTTTGTGGGTTTTTTTGTTTGGGTTTTTTTTTTTTTTTTAGCATGCTGATCTTTGTTCATGGATATTGACATCATGATGAAGTTTGTGAAAATGGTATTCTTGAAACACTGCCAGGCTTTGTGACTGCAAAGCTCCAGGGCCATATTTTCTGCCTTGAGTGAACTTGGAAATCTCAATGGAAGTGGATCTCTCAGATATAATCACAGAAGATTTCTCTATAGGAATATGCTCAGATGGGATTTTTCAAGGAGCCTAAAGGAATTAAATGCCTTGTTTATCAATCTGTGTAAAAATGTATTGTCAGTCAGTACTTTCATCCCACAGCTGTTAGAGAATATAGAAAAGCTCCCCTTTGATGCATAGATGCCTTGTAACATAACTCACAGTTTGGGGGACACATATGTCAGTCAGGCATGGCTGACTAAATTACTGAGCACATTAGCTCTGTATGCATATTCCCTTTTTTTAATGTTGTTATTAGGCAAGTAAAAACTATGACCTCTAATTTTTTCTGTCATTTCTAAAGTGAGAGTAAAAGGTGAAGGCTGCAAGACACAACTTCACTTGTAGCTCAGCAGCCCTTGGTTTTGGCATGGGGTGCTTTTTCACTCTGATAATATTTTTTAATAGAATACAAGTCAATAATACCTTGCATGTGCTGAATTAGTAAGGCAGCCCTGCATATCCCTGCCAAAACAATCTCATCTATGTGATTCTCTTGTTTCAATCTGTTCTCTGTTTGCTCCGATGTTGCCAAGACAGAAATACTGACAATGATGGCAAGTAGGAAAGGGGAGGTAGAAAAGGAGACAGGGGATTGCAAAAACCCAATGAACAGTGATTCTGAGAAGCTGATACAATGCAGAGAGATCTTTAGTCCTGAGATTATTTAAGCTATGCTGTAAAGTTCCATTTAAAATGTCCTGTTCCCTTTCCCATGAATGGCAAATAATGTTTTGCTAGTGTTCCATCAATTTGCTGCCCTGTTCCTCTGTTCTTCTCCTCCCCCTGCTCATGACTGATTGTCTGAAGTTCTTGCAAGCTAGTAGGTGTGGATGAGATGAGCGCTGGCAAGTGCTTGTAACTGGCCTGTTCATTTTTGCTTCTGTGTGCATGTGGGTTAGCTGTCACTCTTTCTGGTATTTATACCACTGGCACTGATGATGAAGATACTAAGCTTGCTGCTTGAAAGCCTTTCCATTTAGGGAAGATTTTATTTCTTTATTTAACACTGTTACAACAGTGCTGGCTTCTACTAATAAAAAAATTAAAAGCAAACGAGCCTCAGTAATTACAATGTGAAAAATAATTCCAAGATAATTTATATTACAGGATCCTCACTTTTGTGCTGCTAGATGGGTGAATTATTCGAGTGCTGTGGTAACCCATATGAGCCAGAAGGCATTTTCCACACAGCTGTATAGTAAGCATGTATTTTTTTGTGTTTGGACAGCTCCAGGAAAGAGGCAGGATGCTGGGGCCTCTGCGAACTGGCCAAATTGCCTTCAGTTACACAGGCAGCTTCTCAAATAAAATGGGTCTTGTTGCACAGATCCAGCTCAATATTTGAGCTAAAGAATCCCAGCCATTCTCTAAATACTTAGGAGGACTACCTAACTGCAGTGTGTTAATTTTGGGTTTATCTCATCCAACTTTCAGTGTCTAGTCTAAGGTGTTCAAATTCTCTCCATATAAATATTATTTTGCTTTCTATTGATTGCAGCCACGCAATACAGTATGGCATAATGTGTATATGTTTACACGGGGGTGGTTATCTCAGCTTGTATCTATATATAGGCATTCAGAGATTATTGGTAAATTTAAGAATAGAATTTTCCATATTTAATTATTGATCATGTTTATTGTGCAGCTAGCAAGGTTTATTTTTGAAGGGGCTATTATGGCTTGGGATTTTTCTATGCATCAGCAAAGTGAAGCAGATTAAATCTCTTCACTGAAACGAGATATGAGGATATATCAAATTGTTTAATCGCTTGTGTAATTTTAAGTGCAAAGGCAGTCTGATGTCTTGCTTAAAATAGAGTACTGAAGGACTTTCCAGACTTACAGCAGTACACATGCATACTTCTATGTCACAGAGTCACAGAATCATTGAGGTTGGAAGGAATGTCCTGGCATCATTCAGCTGAAGAGCAGTTCCAACCCTCCTGCTCCAGCAGACTCATCTAGAGTAGGTTTCCCAGGACCCTGTCCAGTTAGGTTTTGTATAACTCCACAGACTGAGACCTCACAACCCCACTAGACTGTCAGTTCCAGTGTTTTTAGCAATTTCCATCGCTGTACATTATTAAATAATGTAGTAGCACGTAAGAGTGAAGCTAAGATATGAGTGGGTGTTTTCTTAAAACTGAAGAAATAATATCTTCAAATGCATGCAAGATCGCTTGATAGAAACTACACATAAAAACCTGCACATCTGAACCCCACGTGGCTCTCAAAAAAGGGGTTAGAAAGTATAGTAGAAGTAAGTACAGAGCATTGTTTTCTTTTGCACTGTCTATATTTCCTGTGCTTTTAGAACAGGAGTTTTGCTCCTGGCTAGTAGACATAGTAGCTCTAGATATTTCTTTGTAAATAAAATGTGGGATTTAGAATGGGAGAAGAATATTTTTACAAGTGTGAAGGTTTGTTTTTTTCCCCTAGTATTTACATTGTTTTTTCACATATCATGTTTCTTTTGCAATGTGTATAAGCAATTTACATTTATGTCCTTATTAATGTGTGCAATACGAGAGGTCCTTTGATGGCAAGTAGTTTTATGTATCCTTCAATACCTGTGGGTGTTTGAATGTTTGGGAACACTGTATGGATGTGTAACATTCTCTAGAGGTTGTAGGCCCATGAACTCTATCCACAAATATTTTTCTATGATAGATATGTAGGCTATATTAGTGTTGTGATAAATAAGAAAATTTAATTTAAAATAATTTAATTCATGATTTTAGGTTATTCTTTGTGTCCGTGTATGAATATGTCAAAGTGGAAACTGATAACAAAAAATAGACATGGAATTTTTCAGAGTACCAGCTGTCTTTTGTGAGATATAAAATAAAATACATATATATGCTAAAACCAAAGAGTGAAGTATTCATTTAGGCAGTAAATATTATAGTACAGATGATAGAATCTTTGTTAAAGTATTTAATCACAGTACTATGTTTATAAAACTACATTGCAGCAGTCAACTAGGTTGACTGTTATCCAGCAAGAAGAACAAAACAAGAGAAAATATGAAGAGTTGCGAAGATAAACAAAACTAGAAGTGTCTTAGAAAGCAGGAAAAGCTCTTTCTAAAGGGGACAAAGGTGACCAAGCGTGTGTTTCAAAAGCAGGCATTTTTTTTTTGTTCAGAATAGTACTTCCAGGATTATGCAAGTGACCCAAGAAGGTGCAGATAGCTAGAGGATAACCTTGGAAGGAGTTCATAGCCATACACCAGCTGTTAGGCAGGCAATTTCAGATTCAAGGGCGCTAGTGCATCTATGTACTGGTCTGCAAATGTACAAACTGATTCTTCTCAGTAAAGCATGAATAAGTAGCTCCTGAGTGCAGCTCAGCAGTGCTAGCTGGAGGCTTCATCTGAGGCTTTGGGCAGAAGGAAATGTTAGAGGGAAACTACGCAGCCTGCTGCTTGTGCTTAGTGGCAGAAATGCCAGCTGCAGACTGCAGAAGAAGCCAGTCTGGGAATCTCTGAGCATGACCTTGAAAAGAAGGAAGATGGAGGACTTCTTTGGCACAGGACTTATTTGTAATAGAAAATCTGATCAGAACAAAACCTACTTGTTTTTCTTCTTTCCTTTCTGCTGCATTCGAGAAACAGAACTTGTTGCCATTTTTTTTTGCCCCTTTGTGTGTGTGCATGTGTAAGCAGCATTAACTCAACTAAAATGCTTATAATCTCTTTCTTATTTTAGTGGAAACAAATCTTTTTTTTACATTAGTAGAAACAACATTTTAAAGGCCCCAGTTCTGGATAATGTTCAAGCCAAGAGACAAATAATAGCAATAATAGTAATAGTTCTGTCACCACTGCATATCTGTGAAAATCTATTCTATGGTCTCACCTGAAGAAAATGAAACTGCTTTTCTAGAAGTAAGTTGCTGAAGTGAGGAACAGAAGTCTGTACAATAGCTAGAACCCAAGGACTGCGTTTGAAAAACTTTGGCTAGAAAATGTTATGAATAATCTCACTGTATTTAGATGAGAAGTTTGCTGATCAGTGAGCATAAATCAGCTAGTCTCTGAGTAGAAAATTTGAGGAGCCAATATTTATTTGTTTATAACTCTAAGTAAGTGCCTTAAAGATATTATTTAATCTTGCTGAATAATAAGAGGATAGATGTATGCTATGCGTTGTGCTTCACTTTGAAAGGAATAAATAGATAATAACAGAGTGCATCAGAGGAAAATATGTGGAGCTGTCTGGTTGTAAAATAGCAGCTCATAGCCATGCAGATTGGTATTTCTCAGGAAGGTACACCTTTTCCACCCTGAAGACCTCACCATGAAATGGTGTGATAAAATGGCAAAAGTCTGCTCTTAAGTCTTGCCAGGGCAACCAGTGGTAACTGGTCTGTTTTGGCATTGTAACTGCTTGGGAAAGCACAAGCAGTTTGTTGGAGGGTTTTTTTTTTTTTCCTTTTGTTCAGAAACAGGAGCCAAATCAAAGAAATGCTCAGCATCAGATGTGCTCATCCAACAGGGCTGGGCTGAGGACAGTCTGAAAAGACAGCATACGTTTGTATTGAGTAGAACTGGTGCCTTGAAAGGCAGGTACAGAGATTTAATAGTTCAAGGACAGTGCTTGTAAGCCAGGAGGACTTTTGTTGTGTTCCTCTGGGGTAGCTGAGGACTCAAATTTGGTAGTATCGTTCCTGTCAGACCATTGTAACTGGGAGCCAAATCAATTCTTCTTTGTTTAAGAACAATTCTCGGAATGCTTGATCAATATTCACTTCCCTTTTTGAATTGTTACAGGGCTAAGTATCTTTGTTGTGGTACATGGTATTTATTACTCACAGACTTCATTGTGCAGTGCTTATCACCTAATAAGTCCAGGACTTAGAGCATCACTTTATTTGATCTGCATGGGACTGTGCTGGCGTTTAAGCCAGCCGATAACTCGGCACCATGCAGCTGTTGGCTCACCCCTCTCCTTATCCGTGTTCTGAGCACGATGGGAAGGAGAATCATAAAAATATAAATCCCACAGGTAGAGATAAGAACAGTCCAGTAACTAAAGTATAATAATAATACTACTACTAATAATAATGATGATGATTATCAGTATTATGATAAGGGAAATAGCAAGGGGAGAGAATATAAAACTAAAACGGGAAAGAAAAAAAAATAAACACAAGTGAATGCACAATACAATTGCTCACCACCTGCCACCTGATACCCAGTGTGACCCAAGCAGCAGTCTGGGCCTTCTGGGTAACTCCCCCCAGTTTATATACTGAGCATGATTTGCTGTGATACAGAATACCCCTTTGGCTAGTTTGGGTCAGGTGTCCTGTCTCTGCTTCCTCCTGGCTTCTTGTGCCTCTCCTCACTAGCACAGCATGAGAAACTGAAAAGTCCTTGATCAGAGTAAGTGCTACTTAGCAACATCTAAAACATCGTGTTATCAGCATTGCTCTCAGACTAAAGCCAAAACACAGCACTGCACCAGCTACTAGGAAGAAAAATGACTGTTACAGCTGAAACCTGGACAGGCTATCAATCAAAAGATGCATTTTATTTCAGAGGTCTCAAGAACCATATTAAGTTACACAATGAAGGGATGGCCAGTTCACCATTAGCAAGTTAATCACAGTTGAAATCTTTTTCTTTTCCTGGAATGCAAATGAGATGGAAAGGACTATTCCCTCTCTTACAGGTGACAGTACCACAAATCTGTCACCTCTATCCTTCTCCATTCTCAGGTATTTTAGGGAGCCTTGAGCCCTCAACAATGACATGCCACTGTCTGTAATTGTTTCAGGTGGAAAACAAAGGAAACATTTAAATAATTGTTCAAAATTATTGAGAGCTGTGAAAGCTGCTTTCTAGCTACCGAAGTGCTGAGTGACACAGAATAAGGAGGATTCACTCCAAATTGCTCCATTCAGAAGTACAGAGCAATTTAAGCTTTCCAAAGCCCAGAGTGTTTGTCAAGGAAAAGGTCTTGTGAGTCAAGTGTGCGTCAGCCAACAAATTCCTGCTTAGTTGACACAGAGCCAAGAACTTCTATTGCCTTACCTTTGGTGCTTTGCACACAGTGATAATACCTCTCTTTCTCCCCGAAGTATCACATATGTTACCAAGACTTTAGCTTCATAAAGGCATAATAATACTCTTGGTGGCTGCTGGTATGGCAGCCTGTCATGGGGCTACATTTATTGCCTGAATATTGCTTGCTTTGCATGCTTAGTGAAAGGGTAACCACTCTCTTCTCCCTCTGAGATTTCTTACTTGGGTAACAGCCGGTAATTCGGTCATGTTTTCATTCAGTGAGTGAATTCAGTGAAAATAGTCATTTCCTTTTAGTGATGGTCACTGTTTTTTCCACCACATGTCAAAGAAAACATAATCTTGAACTCTTGCATTTTGTTGGATCTCCTGAAAAAAAGAAACTCTTGAAAAGTAGCAGACTTCTTTATATAATTCCATCTGGAATTTGTATTGTTTATGGTGTTTGTGTTTGTATTTACTTGACTGAAAAGATACTGCATATAAATATACCTGAAAAATTTCTTTCAATTATATTCTTCCAGCACATAATGTGCTATTTGTATTTTAAAAGCAACTCCAGAAAGTATAGGACTACCTTCTGTATGTCATTTTTCCATCTTCCTGGTTTTTTGGGTTTTTTTTGCCTTGGCTTCTCTGAAATTTGTTCTTGAACTTTGGAGCTGTTTCCTCAGATAGCTGAGGTACCCTGCTAGCAATTCTAAACAAGGTAAGCCTAAGCGGGAGTCTTGATCCAGTTCATTTTCTTTCAAAGTAAACTTCATTGCAGTGGGATGCTTTGGTTCAGAGAATTTGACTTTTATACTACCAGTGCTTCTAAAATAAATGACTCTTGGAGGGGGGAGTATCGTGAAGTGAAAACTGCCTTTGAAATTTCACAATTCCCAAGATTTTAAGAGGTAGTCATGCAGAACAGTCATTCTGACCACCTGGATGGTAATTTACAGATGCGAAATGATCTCTCTCTAAAAGCAAGCCAGTGGCAAGGATGTGGATTCAGATGTTCATATAATAAGTTTAACCTGGAACACAGTGGCAATTCTACAGTGGACATTGCTCTTCATGGTCTTTCAAACCAAAATCTTCTCTGTTTGATCTACTACATCAGACTAGGAAATTCTCGTGGCAAGAGCAATTCTGTGTTAAAATGCTTCACAGCAGACTTCTTTACCTATGTGACTTGGCTACTGATGTTCTCAATGTGATGGTTTGATACATGGCAATTGTATCAAACAATTGGGTTGGAAAGGACCTTAAGATCAATTAGTTCCAACCCCCTTGCCATGGGCAGGGACACCTCCCACTAAACTATGCCACCCAAGGCTCTGTCCAGCCTGGCCTTGGATGCCACCAAGGATGGAGCATTCACAACTTCCCTGGGCAACCCATTCCAGTGCCTCATCACCCTTACAGTAAAGAATTTCTTCCTCATATTCCCTGTTTAAGTTTGCACGGGAAGATAAACACTGAAAATCTTTGAAAGGCAGGTTCTTTGCTAAATCAGAATAATGCAGTGCTTTTCCATTACTCTTCACATGCCACTTAAAACCTGCCTTTTGAAGTAGCACAGCAGCAGTCTGTTCTCTAGCTAGTGTGACCACACTTAGAGTTTTCAGAAGGTGTTGTCATAGGGAATTTTTTTATTTCTACAAGATTATAAGACCAAACAATATTCTAATCATTGTGAATCTAGAATAAATCCCACAGAAAATTATTTACTGACAAAGTGCAGAGAATTGTTGTCCTTCTCCCATGTAGACTCTTGCCATTCAAGTAAGTAGTGAGTCTTCTGGACTTTCAGATATTTTTTGCATTATCATAGGAGGTTTTCAAAGACAGAAAGATGAATTAAACCTCTGTGCCTCTCTGATTTTCACTGAGTTGATGTTTCTAGTGAATAGGCTCCTGAGTCTCCTCTAGATCTTTGAAAATTTTCAACATTATTCTTTTCATTCTTTGTGCATCCAATTCCCTGGCACTACTGCTTTTCAAACCCCTATAGAAACACTCATGTGAACCTGGAGGAAATATGTGCTCTGTAGTCAACTCTTAATTGCCCTACTGGGCCCATCTCATTAAATGTAATGTCTTATTATCCATCTATATCTTAGCCTTCAAACATAAAATGTGACCTTGGGCTGTGAACCTGCTACTAACTGTACAAGATCACATTTCACTACAGCTTTCACAAGACATCTTCAAGGGGAAACTAAAGTATCTAAAAAAGGGTTTTAATGATTGGGTAAGTGACCTCAGTGAGCCACAGGATCAAAGCACCTGACATGTACTATCCCACCATTTTGTGAAACAAGTAGCTGCATTTTATACCATATCTGACTATTAAAAGCTTGATGTAATTTTTGCCAAGAATTGGTGAACAAAGAACCTAAGCTTTATTTTTGCACATGAAAGCACTTGGACTCCTGTGCAATTAATCCAGTTGTTATTCTGCCCCTTCAAGATGAATAAAGCCAGTGACTGGGTCCCATAATTGCTATAGTCTTGGTAATCATAAATCACTGAAAATTATGATGCATTTTCTGGTGGAAGAAAGTTCTTTCGTAGGATAAACAGCCTTAAAGCCTTTGTGGACAGCAGCAGAAACCATTTCTCCTTGGGTTTCTCCATACGAAATGCTAATTACATGTAATTGTATACATAGAATATGTTCATTAAATGTTGTTGTAGTAATTCTACACTTTGCTTCTAGATGTTTCAAATACATAAAATTGTGACTTAGGAAAAAGTCTGACTGTTTTTATCAAATGCCTACTAATAAGTAGTAAATCCCTCCTCCAAGTGACATACCAAGATGATGATGTTGCTTTACAGAAGTGACAAAACTAATACAGCTAGGAAAAGGCCACTATTGTGTCTAAGATTTCTATTGAAGAACATAGAATCATAGAATCATAGAGTAGTTAGGGTTGGAAAGGACCTGAAGATCATCTGGTTCCAACCCCCCTGCATGGCCAGGGACACCTCACACTAAACCATATCACCCAAGGCTATGTCCAACCCGTCCTTGAACACCGCCAGCGATGGAGCATTCACGACTTCCCTGGGCACCCCATTCGAGTCCCTCACCACCCTGACCGTAAAGAATTTTTTCCTCATATCCAGTCTAAACCTCCCCTGTTTAAGTTTAAACACATTAGTCCTTGTCCTATCACTACAGTCCCTAATGAAGAGTCCCTCCCCAGCATCCCC
>JAOEHY010020340.1:0-19405 GCA_025447955.1 Psilopsiagon aurifrons
CTTTCGATTCTCCTTCCCATCCCTCCAGGAGCAGAGGGAAGAAAAAGGGGGAAGTGAGTGAACAAAACTGCGTGGCTAATTTATTGGCTTAAACCACGACAAAGTTCGTTCTTGACCATGTGTTTTACATACATATTGTATAAGCAGATCACAAGAAATATGACTCATTAGCACATTTCCTTGAATGATACTGACCACAGCTGCTTATTCACATTTCACTAAATGAATTGATATCTGAAGACTGGCTGAAGCTATAATATGTGAGTGCTCAGGAATCAAAGCCAAGTCTTAAGAGGCCTGAATAACATCTCTGATGCATGAATTCTGTTTATTCTAATGATTTAAGCAGCAATGCAAGCAACTATTCTGAAAAGTATTAGTTTTAGCTAGATTTCACAGTTGTACAGGCACTCAACCCAGAGGAATTATTTTAGTTTTTATCGTCTGTAATATGTAAGCAACAAAGCGCAACACAAATGAAAATTAAACAAGATCTGGGTACCAAACATGCACTTTTGTGATTCTTCCACTGACAAGAGTAATTTTTTCTTCTGAAGTATTTCTAAAATGTAACACTAGTACAGTTCTATTTCCTGTTAATCAATACAGAGGCAGCATCCCCAGGTACCAGACAGAGAATTACTATTAACAAAGCTGACATGGTAAAATAAAATGTAGCAGAATAAAAAAAAATGAATGCCAGTGATTTGTCATAACACTGAGCAGGAATTTAGCCCGATCTTTACGCAGAGGTACACGTTCTTACTCTAAACACCACTGCAAATCTGCAAAATCTCCCATATAAGCTACATTACTGACAGGCTAATGGAGAAAACAGTACTTTGGGCCATGCCCTCTTTTCGCAACACCAGGAGAAAAAAAGTTTTCTCCTATTTCTTCTCCTGTGCATCAAGACATAACCAGAGAAGTCCTGGGAAAACCAAATGACCACTCCCAACCTGTCTGTATATTCTCATATACACATCAATAGGTTGTTTCTAAAATAAATGAATTAAAAAGTCTGAGAAATGATGACAATTTTTACTTGATGACTGCCCACTCATGACATACGTCTTTCTTTTACTCTGAAAACTTTCCCTGCTCATCAACGGTTAGTAAAAATTTGTCCTTTTTTCTTTTTTTTCTGTCCAAAAACCTGTCTGCTAATATAGGCACTCATTATTTTCATCAATTTGCTCCAGTTTCACCTTGTTTTGGCCACATTTGCCATCAAGCAGCTTTCCACATTACACAGAGTTCATCTGTTCGTAAACACATTAACCAGTAAACCAATAAAACGCTATCTCTGCCCTTCCTTTATAAAAAGTGAATTATGTAAAGGGAGAGAAAGAAAAATATACATCAGAAGCTCTAACACTACCGCTTTGGTCAATAGTATTAGAAGATATAACTGAAGTTCAAGGTAGGCTTATTCTTACTAATACCAGTCTTTCCATTTAATACTTTCCGCTACATTCTCTTTTCTTGGGACTATCTTTAGTATTAAGTATGGTACAAATATTACAGATGTTGCTATATTACCACGTGCACACTTTTCAAATGCAGTATTTACCTGCTAATACATCCTTACTGATACAGTCATCTCACCTCTTTAATGAGACTGACTGAATCTAATATTGCTTAATAGGTTAATTGAAACTATTAACATGCATATACAAAGCATAAATACATTACTATATTACAACACTAATCTCACAACAGAATATGCATAATGTAGCTAAAAAATGCTCTGCAGAAAAAAGAACAGCTACTGACTTGGAATATCTTTTTTGCCATCCAGATAATTTGTTAAGAAATATTTCTTTGAGATGCAATCTTGGGCAAGCTAAATTAAATGCAAAGATAAATGCAGGCAAACAGTCTGTCTAGAAAAGCAGTGACAGACTAAGCATTTTCCTAAGTTCAGTACTAATTTTAAAAATACATTAACAAACAAATTATTGAAACCTATAACATGGCTCTCTGTTAATACAAGCCACACTGCCTATCTACAAAGCAATAATTCTCACTATTTTTAGTCATTTTAATTCCAGACCATCAACTACAGTATGACTGTTTCCTTTCTTTAAACCTACACATTTACCAAAACGTTTATAATTCCAGTTCTTACATCTGAATTATCAAACCATATGTTATTACTTTATAAAAGACAGCTAGAACTTTAACAATACCAAGGAAGTGACAGTAGGTATCTGCACTCTTTAACACATAATGAATATTACCACTCTCCAAAGACAAGTACAGATAGAAGAAAAATATCATAACATTTATATTACATAGTTTATGTATTACACAACTTATATATAGTTTATGTAATAATCTAGTTTATTATAGAAATAGCTTATGTAATATATAGCTTATGTAATACAACCTCAAAGTTCCAAAATTTTTGTCCTAAGTGTTTTTTAATATTAGGATACGTAACAGCACTAGAAAATATCCCCAGAAAATATTAGGCTTGTATATAAATACAAAATCACTGGGAGATGACTTACCTAGAGCCTGCATAACACTATTAAAGCCACATTGCCACTCACCACAAGTGAAAGGGGCCTCTTCCATGAAACAACACCGATCAATCCTGACAACAGCACCTGTAATAAAGACAGCAGAGTCACCAAAGACATGAGGTTCATACCAGTGTCATTAAAAAAGAAATCAGTATTAAGATGAAGCTGAATGAATATTGAGCCCTAACGCACATCTCCAGAGTGCTGGAAGCCAACTGTTAAAAAGACGCCATTTTCATTTTATTCTCAGTTAGTAATAAGCCCAAGTAGTACTAAGTTGTTTTTGAAACAAATCTCAATCCAGCTGCCAGACCCCATTAGTTATGATCAGATCACAATAAGTCTTCAAACAACTTCTCCCCCAGTCCCAAATATTATCAACACTAAAAGAGAATAAATGCTAAATAATAAATGGTAAATCATGTGGTACCTAGCATCATCAAAAATTAGCTCACAAAAAGGGGAGTAAAAATAGGACAATCACAGAATCAGCCAGGGTATCCAGCTAAATGAGCAGAAAGGCTTCTTTTTATTTTGTTCTACTCACCCAACCACACTACTTGATCTCGCATTTGAAAAAGCACACATACAAACATTTAAAACCTGTATTTAACAAACAGATACATTACCCCCTCCACTTTAAGCCAAAAGCAAGCAGGATTCAGACACAGATACGTCTAAGGCTGATCTTAAGTACTTGGAAAATAACATGCAAGTTACAGTTGAGACACTGTAAGTATCACAAACTGTTAAAAGAGAGGGGCAAACAGAGAAATTGGAGCCATGAACTGAGGGATATTGACTATGGAGTGGACAAGAAAGGTGGAAAGAAACTTTTCATTACTGATTATTTTTAATTAAATGTTCTAAACCTCAAAGCAGTCTTCCAACATATGAAAGGGGCCTTCAGGGATGCCAGAGGGCTTTTTCATCAGGAATGGTAGCGACAGGACAAGGGGTAAAGGGTTTAAACAGGAGTAAGTTCAGGTTAGATATAAGGAAGTTCTTTACTGTGAGGGTGGTGAGGCATGGGAACAGGTTGCCCAAAGAAGTGGTACATGCTCCATCCCTGGCAGTGTTGAAGGCCAGGTTGGACAGAGCCTTGAGCGATGTGGTCTAGTGTGAGGTGTCCCTGCCCATGTAAGTGGGGTTGAAACTAGATGGTCCTTTTCAACCCTAACCATTCTATGATTCCATGAAACTACAACAGAAATAAAAAGCAGAGAAAAGAATGCACGATGTACTTATTTCATGGGTCTGAGAGTCATTTTTTCACCTCAGCTTGCGTACAAGAATTTGTCTAACTCGTGTACTTTGCCAGTCACCATTGGCACCATGTCACGCTTTACTAACCATCTTTCAGGAATAATAGAGCATAACAATTAAAAACACATCTATACCTAGCCACTGCAGATACAGTGAACACTGTACTGGGAACCAGGACAGAAACTGTGGGTCTGCTGATGCCTGGTGTAAAGTGGGGAGAAAGAGCTGTTGGTTACATGGAGAAATTAGACTGTGGAGTATCCAGTTTAAGTTTTGACTATGTCTAGTCTGTGGACATTCATACTGTGAACATGTTTCAACTTCATAATATCCCCAGCTGCTGCAGTTGTGGAAAACATTATTCAGGAAGACAGCATGTCAGAAAATACACATTTTGGTGTTTCCTTTAGCAGCTACGACATTTAAAAAAAAAAAAACCAAAACCCCCGAAACAAACCAAAACTCAGCATATTTTTCATAGTAAAAATCTCAATTTTAGTTTTTAAGCCAAGTATAAATGCAACAGATGAGAAGGCATAAATACACAGTAAAAAGTGAACCAAAATCAGGATATGGATACCAAAGACTACGCAGAAAATCTCTACATACAAATGTGCATCGTTTGTATTCTACAGCACTTCCTACAGCATAAAAGCTACATACTTCTGCATGTTGCCCAAGCCAGGGAAAAGCTGAGAAATCCATTTCTGCATTTAATTAAATTTGCTCACATGGTTCTGTTAGCTTATTATTGCTGTATGAGAACTTGTCTCTGGGCTGATAATCCTGTAATGCGAAAACTGCACTCAAGAAGATAAAAATGACAGGGTTAGCTAGTTTATCTGCAGGCTATATAGCAACACGTTCTCAATTAAATAAATGGGATGGCTGAAATTGTGAGATTATTAAAGAAAACTCTTTAGGGAATATAAGCAATTGCCTCCCAAAACAGAGCCTATATTGATATATAAGATACTCATATATAAGCCAGTACTTCTCAGTCACCAAGCCATATGTGCAGAGGCAAGCTACTCTGATGTGCTGCCTAAGAGTAGCAAATCCTTACTCTCATTTACTGTGGCTATTTCCATGAGTTAAACCTCTCCTCCTCCTGCCCGATATATCTGCAGCATTGTGCATCCCTGAAGATGCAAGGAGAGAGCTGATCCTTTTTGATCAGCTGACATGCAACAGTGTTTGACATTTACAGAGGCCTTGCAAGATCGAAGAGTTACATGCATTTTTTGTTGGCAGCATAGTTTGATTTCAGACCCTGCATAGCATATTTATCTAATATATTGGACCTAACTTCTATCTGCTGAATTGCAGTGAAACCCCACCCCATATAATAATCAAAATAAATCAAAGATACTAAAAACATGTTCAAAAATGTAGATTTGCCAGCTTCCTTAGGCAGAAGTGCTACAGATGTATGTATTTGCTGACTATAACAGTGCTAATTCACAGAGAAAAGAATAAATAAAATACATTAGTGGTGACTTCAGCAGCATTAGAAATGCAGGAACATTAGGTACGAACACATTTCAACATGCATATGAAAACTCCATTATCATTAATTCAAGCTGTGCTCATGCATGAAAAAGAGGCATTTACTTAAATAAGGCACATACTGAGGCAGGACAAAACCAGAAGGTAAAAATTAATTTCCAGTACATGGACTGCAAACAAAAGATTTTTTTTAAAAAAACCCTTGATAGTGCCTTTTCCAGCATTTTCAACCCTTCACACTCGTAACTTTCTACAAATTTAGAGGGCTCGGATTCTGGGGACAAATTATGATGCAGACTCTTGATGCATCCTAACCTTTCCAAGTCTTTACAACTCCAAAATGGCCATTGTACGTAATACACTCTATAGTATACTTCTTTCAACTTCTTTTCTGAATTACACAAAACATTTATATAAATACTAATTTAACCAAAACCGCATTGAACATAGTGAAACAGTAGGACAAGACATCTACAGAAACATGAAATTAATGATGTTTTAAGTATTAATTTTTTTAATACAACAAATTATCTTTTTTCTCAGTACAACTTGGGATCTTGCAATCCTTTTCTAGCTAATATAGAGCACGTGAGTTACACAGAACTCCAGGTTTTATTGTCTATTCTTATTCCCGCTTTCTTGTTCAGGCTGATTCACTATGTATCAAATCATTTGCTACTTCTCTGCAAATTTTTGGGTTCCTCACTTTTTCAGCTTGTAAACACGAGACGCGTTCTTTAGTCAATGGATTCAGTTAACATTGAATTAAGCATACAAGTTGTTCACATTAATTGCTGAAATTCTGTCTTAGCCTTCTTCCAAGGCAGTAAATAATGCAAATACTGGCTATCCTTAGTTCCTATGTTATCTGAATAAATAGAATCCACAGCGCAGCACATCCAATCTATCTGCATTTCCTTCCAATCAAAACATACGACAATATGCATATAACATGCCAAATCAAACACATTCAAATTAACTTTAGAAAATGGAGAAATATTACAACATACAATTTAGAGAGCTTAATTGTCCTACTAAATCAATATTCTGGGTAGGTGGTGGTGTACAAATGAGCTCTAATAATAACTGAAATTAAAAATAATTGGACTCTTGTCTCTTTAAATCACCTGTAATATGTTAGTAGGTCAGGTATAAAATTGATAAAGCCACATCAATTCTTTCATCTTGCAGTGTAACAGATGCCTTCATACCACTAATAAATGCAAGTTATTCTAAGTACCTTAGAAAAGTCAAGATAGAAATACACTAAAGTAAATAAAGGCACAACTACATAAGCAGGGCTTAACTTCAGTTGTAAGAGCTTTATGGAGTGTGATCAGTTTCAGTAAATTTCAAGTGATTTACCTCTACCTGTAAGTTACATGGCACCACTTGCTGTGTACTAAAATAAAAAAGTCAGAGAAGATGCATACTTTTCATTACTCAGGTCTTACCAGTTTTACTTAATTGTTAATCAAACAGACCCATAACAGAAGGCCTAAGGATGACCAAAGATGTGCAAGGGCTCTAGATGCCACCTGTGTGGCTCAGCTGCAAGATACACTACCTTTCTGTTGCAATTCCAGCTTTTGGAAAGCATTATGATTCTGACACCTTATCTTATTTTAAATTAGAGTGCAGACTGTTGCTTGTTTTGGCTTTCTTTACTTGTTTTCCTGGCTGGGTGGGGTTGAGGTTTTGGTGTGTTTTGTTGGGGTTTCATTTGTTTGTTTCTTTTAATGCCCTTGAACTATGATTTCTGAAGACTTCCAATATGCTATTTCAGAATTACTTCAATATTTTTGTATCTACATATTGTATGCCACTTGATGGTATTTCAAACTATCTACACCCCACATAAGAGGAAGTTACTGCCTAGAAGATAGCCATGATCTCCCTTGTATCGGACACCTCTTGCCTGAAAAGAGGATGGCAAACAGTCATAACAAACCAACTTATAACAGCAAAGTGCACCCAAGAGAAGTATTACAACTCTCTATTTGACTGCCTCCCAACTAAATCTAATAGACATGAGCACTGTGGTTAAGTCTTCCAGAGTTACAGAATAAAGGTTTCCCCTGGACTCCATATTTCACACACTATCCAGCAACATTGTATTTTAGTGTGATTTCAGTTCAAAGTGCCCACTATTACAACAAACAAACAAAAACCCCAAACCAACACACAAACCAACCCCCAAAAAACCTTAACTCAATTAGATTTTTTTTTTTAACATTAATCCAAAATTGTGTGTGGTGTTACATTTGGAATTGATACAGTTTGGCACAATCTAATTATGTTTCTAAGAGTATAAATGATCATATATAATTTTGTAACCAGACTTAGTGACTATCAAAATGAAAGGCCAGAAAACTATTTTGAGAAATGTGATATGAAAATTTAACATGATTATATACAAGAACTTTGGTGACACACTGTATGACTACGATTACCAATCGACATATGTTCACAGAAGTATCAACAAAATTTGTATGGCCATAAGGGTTAAATTTAGATGGTTACAGATGTGTACGTATATGCTTTCAAACATGCACATTGCTAATGTATCTAAGCTAACCTAGAAACCAAACAGCCTATCAGCACATGTATTCCAGGACCTACCGACACCATCACTGTCCCCATGGGGAATGTGTTTTTCCTCCCTTAGACACAGTCTGAAACTGGGTTTCATTTTACATCCATTGCCTCCTGGCTCACAATGTGCTGCTGTAAAGAGCCTGGTATTAAGAACATTATATTGGCACAACTACAAAAAAAAACCAACGTCAATTTTCATCTTGATCTAGATTTTAAAAGTAGGCTGCAAAAATATTACTCGACATGCTTTCTTAAGAAAGATCCTGCTATTTTGTAACAGCAGATTTGTCAAGCTGGTATGCAAAATAGTGAGACAGTAACAAAACTAGGCTCAGAGAAAGGAAAACTTTTACAAACTAGGAAAAATGTATACAGCTGTCAGTCACCTCTAATTATTCTCGATAACAGGAGCTGAGATACATTAAAGAAACCATAAATCACAACTCTTCACAATTTCAGGACTTGCAGCTTCCTGGAACTCAGATTTCATTTTCTCATAAGACATTAAGGAGCTCAATTACCAGTACCATAATTCTCCAGCAAGTCCAACAGTATGTTTACATTTTGATATTGTATTTGATCTGCTGTACTCAAAATGGAATAAACAAAAACCTTGTATGTTGGTGTTTCTGTATCGTTTTATAACATTTTCCTAATGAATGCTAGAATTTTTCTGCTTTCTGTTTATTTGCTCTGGAAAATGAGAAGCCTTGCTTAGGAGGGCTTAAGATTAAAATAAACTTTTGACAGGGATGTCTCATGCAAAAGAAAGATCTCCACTTCAAATTCTTATTTTGTTGTCATTCTCCAGGCACTTTCTATTTGAATGGACTTCTTAAAGAATCTGCCTATGAGAAGAGGTTAAAGCAATCTGATTTTATAGGAGAGAAGACCACAGTTTCAAAAATAAACAAGAATAAGTAAACAGCAGTTTCAAAAAAAAAAAACCAACCAAACAACGTTACACAGAAAAGGTTGATCAATTGTATTTTGAAGTACACTAAGGACTGAACAAGAAACAACTGATTTACATATGCACTAACAGGGACTTGGGTTGGACACCAAGAAAACCTTTCTAACACTCAAGACATTCACGCATGTGGAAGGGGTATGTTATGGAACTCCCATTGCCAGAATTTGTTAACACCACACTGGAAAACATTTATTGAGGTGGACCAGGAAGAACCAGGTATAGCACAAAAAGGAAGATCTGGAAGGCGACTGAATGGAGAAGGCAGAAGAATAAGCAGGCTGCCTTATTTATTATGCCTAAGGATCTAAATAGCAGTATTGTCTAGTGCTTTCTGTCAGCAAAGTAGCTACAGCAACACTTTCTCTTCAGAAGTGCCTGAAACCAATGACTCCTCCCAAGGTTTCCTTCTCCCCTCTACAGGAGTACAGACTGCTGCAAGGCTTAATTTTGCCAATTCAAACGCTCCTGGATGGGTAAAGTTCAACTGTACCAGAACAACTAAAAAGTGCTTCTATCCCCAGCTGTCTTTGGATCTAGGTGTACCTTACACAGCGAGACTAAACCAACAGCCAAAATATCTTCAAGGATGATATTTCTATGAAATCTACAGTAGCCCTTTTAACAGGTAATTATTTAACAAAATTCAAGTATTAAATATTGTGGGAGTAATGTTACAAGTATCACACACTCAGAGACTACAAAAGCGTGACCTGCTAGTACTAGAGCTCATAATCTTATAATGATACTCCCTGCACCATCTGCAATCCCTTAGTGCAAAATGATGGTTAGGGAAATACAAGCTATGGGAAAACGAACTATGACACATGAGGATTAGCAAAAGGAGGACTACAATAAATTTAACAGCAGTATCAGTCTCCATACCAATTCCTGGAAAAACAGCGAGGATGAAAATCTTTTGGGGAGAAGGTGGTGGGAATATATTAACAAGTATCAGAAATAAAAAAAAACGGGGGCTTTATATATATTTCTATACACGCATGCACAAAACTGCATAGACAAATATGTAAAAGTGGCATGATTTTGCAATGGTCTTTCAAGAAAGTCACCCTAAATGATTGGGTGCTGACAGAAATCATACTAATCCATCACATTTAAAACACTGCAAAAATCAGTCATAGGCTAACGAACTGTAAAAACAGTTAATATAGCTATTTATTTGCCCGATATGCAAACTGACTCTTCAATGTGCAGCGATTATCAGAATCCAGGGACTGTTTTCTTATTTAAAGAGTACATCACTATTAACACAAAGAGCACAAGTACCACCAGACTGGCTAACTGCAAGCAAAGATCTGTACACACCAAGATAAATAAAAGCAAGCCAAGAGCAACCAAAAAAGCAACAACTTAAGTAGTTTTGAGATATTTTCTAAAAAGACTCTGTATATTCCAGACATAGAAACACTGCATCATCACTTAGTCTCTCTCATTTACCCGCTGCGAACCTAAACCTAACCTAATTCTAATTGCCATGGAAACAGGAACAGAGAAACAAAATCCCTTGGTGCTCCACAAGATGAGGACAGTAAAATTACCTACACATTGACACAGCTACCAGAATGTACTACCAGTATGCAATTTTGATCTCATTTTAAGCTTTACAATGAGCTTTTATTGTTTTCCTATGAAATATGATCCATGCCCATCAGAAATTTCCTTGTTTTACATTTGCAGTTTTTTCTGGAAGTAACAAACCAGCATTGTAAAAACTACAGTACATGCTCTAAAAAGTTTTATAGAAAAACTATTAATCAAAAAAGTTACTTTTTCCTTTGGCATACAGAGAAGAACAGGCACATGGAGCACATGTACATCGGAACAATATACTTTCCCATTATGAATAGAAACCATTATGGTCTGTGTTTGTTACTCTTCAAAGTGGTTCAGGTCTGTTATGCTCAACTTCACTAAATAGGCAAACTGTATTAAAAGCAATGGACAGGGATTTAGGTAAGGTACTAGGTACAGAGCTGATATGTGAGTGACTCCCAATACAGTCCTTAATTCTAATCTATTTTTTATTAAACACATTCACAGAACACACTATTACAATATAAGTCTCACACCGTAATCCATAAGCACTAATAAGGCACCAAGCCATTAGCATAAGGCTAATAATAAATAGAAAGGAAACCAAGCAGTTGCCAACCAATCCTCCATGATTACAAATTCAGTAGATCATTTTATGAATAAACTTGAAATAAACAAATTACTTAAGACAGTTTAATACATGCTGTTTCACAGGGGAGGAGCTGAAACTAAATATGAGATCTATCGAAATACTGGAAGAGATCATATAAAAAGCTTTGAGGGCAATTCCCTAAAATTAAAATGATGTTCTCCACAGATTTTGAGCAAATTCCTTCCTCTATAATGACCTATGAATGAACTGAAAGGCCACTATTAGTTTTAAGTAACTCCACCAGCAACACTATTGCACATCCAGTCACTAATTGTTTCCTAAGGTGCATACTGAAAGCTAAAAAAGTAACTCTTTAAAAATAATTGAAGAAATTTTCCACCTTTGCATGCTATTCAATATCGCTACGATAGTTCAGATCAACTCTGGATAGTTTATCAGTCCTCTGGAGCAGGAAGGTTTTACTGAAGCAGTGGTGAATCAAAGAAGTCAGTGACAGTAAAAGCAGTTTGGCCATTATGACAGAACTATATACAGTAGTAGATACACTTAAGTGTTTATGCTTTCTCATCTGAGTATTTATTTTCTTTGCCTTTATTTGCAGTTCATACAACAGGTTACAACAATGATTTCTACAAGCAGAAAGAAACTCCAAGAACTGAATATCTTTCCAAAAATACAGGTACATTTTAAATTGTTCATAATTTCATTATAGCTAAATCTTAGCTTTATCTTTGCTCCAGTAACAAAAGATGCCGTGGGTTTTCCATTGCAAAGGCAGATATACTGCTCAGCTTTGATGATTTCACTTCCAGAATTTTCATTTTATGTTTCAGTTATTAAAAAAAAAAAAAAAGAGAAAAAAAAAGATACCCATCATGTTGCTGTGACAAAGAAAAATATTGTGGTAATTTTTTTTAGACATTTCAAATCAGTTTTCACAAAATCTTGCTGTGAAAGTTTTCACAAAATCTTGCTGTGCAAGATTTCACAGCAATCTTGATCTGTATCATTGACTCAATATAGAATATTAGACTAGAAATGTTATTTTCCAGTAGCATTAGGAAATCACTAACCAGATTTTTGCTGCTGGGCTCTTCCAACAATTATAAGAATGAAGACTGAGATTGCTTTTGATAAGTGAAATAAGAGGATGGCTCTTTCAATTACTGACACAATTTCTCAAGGGATGAAAGCTGAGGTGCACTATAAAGTGATCTATACATTAAGAGTAACAATGTTTGTATCAAACTCAGAAGAGATTCCAAATGCAGATAAAATGCAGTGCTTCTGCATATCGCTAGTACACAGCAAGCTCCTGCTTCTTGTCAATCTGATCTAGTTCAAGATGTCCTTGCTCATTGCAGGGGAGGGGTTAGACTAGATGACCTTTTAAGGTCCTCTCCAACCCAAACTATTCTATGATTCCAAGTGATCATGGACTGGGTTTGACTGGGTTTGTCTATACTAAGACTAGAAAATGCTTCTCAACACTTACCTGAAAAAGCAAATCATATTTCAACCAGTTTTCTGCGGAGGCAAGATCAGGAAATACCTCCACCTAGTCCTCTCCAGTCTGGATGCCACAGAATGGAAATCCAGGTGCCATCAGCAGCCACTAGCAATTGTATTAAATTTCAGCCAGGTCCCTGCTCATAATGGTCAGATGCTTGAACTCCTGACACAAAGCTTGCCAGCATCAAATTGTATGAATAAAATAACGTTGATACACAGCCAAAATAGACTGAATAAAGAATGCAATTTAGATTAACTTATAATGCATTTAGATTAATTCAGAGCATTAGCTGCAGTTTTAATTATAATTATCCTTATTAATGGTTACTAAAGATTTAACATATGTTTTAGACATGCTGCATACAAGGCATAAGAAGTCTGCTGTGTGACAACCCTTGAGCCTGACACTTAAAAAAGTCTATTTCCAATTGGTTTAGAAAGGGACAGCAAAGGACTCGGATAAGTAGAAAACAGTGTATCACTCCAACAACACAAGCCAAACATTAAGCAAGAATTAAAAACTAAGACCAAAAACCCACTAATTGAAGACTAATTCCGATACACAGCTTCCTTAAACTGTCAGCAGGCAACAGATTTGGGGAGCATGTGACACACTATTTCAGTGACTTTAATGCAATGGATTATTAGGGCAATACTAGTTCAAACACTGAAAAAAGTATAACCTTACTTCCAAAATCAAAACCCAGAGCCATTTTAGGTGCAAAGATACTGAGGAAAGTGAGAATCCTAGAAACATAAGACAGAAAATCTAATGATGTCTTTTTTCACCCCATAAGAGATTCCAAAGGATCATTGATGCATAACACTAAACACATTTGAACAGCAAGCTGTAATTAATCATAAACAAGGTCAAAATACACAAACTCTGAAACTACATACAGAGATCCATCTTGTACAACACTGGTTATGAAGCCAAGCTGGATCATCAAATTCAAACTTCTCCCATCATGATTTTGTAAATAAAGCAAGAATAAAACACCAATCTCCATGAGACCCCACCTCACACAGACTCATTTGCTAGATCTTGTGGTCTGCCTTCTAGTATTATTTAATCTTCTATAAGTTCTGTTACTTTATACTTCCTAAAGTCTGAATGAGAAGGACCTCAAGTACACTGCTGGGGCAAACAAAAAAGAAAAAGGAAAAAAAAAAATAAAGCAGTATAAACCAACTCAAATATAGACGCAAACACCAAGACTGCTTAGCCTTTCATGACATTTTCCCAGGTTTGCACTGCTATCTGCACACCAACAGTCTCCCAAGTTGTTTCTGACACCCTAGCATACTTGGCAGCCACTCAGGTTAATGCTGCAACTGGCCATTCAGTCACTTACTCTACAGAAACCCCTTCTCCAGTGAAAAATTAGGCCCTAGGAGTCCAATCTGAGTCTAAGGGCAGGACCCTACTAAGCATAATGGGCACTTTTGTGACAAGATTAAGAGGGAAAATATCTTGTAGTCAATCATTTTTATGTTACCTCTATACTCAAACACCTTATTCTAAAAATTGTTCTATATCAGAAGAAACTCAGACCCGCAGAAAGTGCAGCACTTTACTGCATCACTGATGGACAAATAAAAGCTATATTATACAAGATATAGCTGCTTTGACACAGATGGAGGAAGCAAAAATACAGAAAATGTGATCCACATGGCAATGTTAAGCATGCTTGCTTAACAAGGATTCCAGATTAGCTAGCATTATGTATGACATTTAGTGACAGATCCACCACTGTGACCAAAAATTACAGTTTAAATGAATTTCACACAGTACAGCCATTCATATATGGGAATTAGGCTGATCAACACTGTATTTTCACTGTAATAAAACCCCACTTTTGTTAAGCTGTACAAAATGAAGTCTTGTGCACCTTACTTACAACTCATCTTATTTACAAGGGAAATGTATTCTTCCAGGCAAAAAACATTTCTTATTGAGTACATGTCATAATCACCATGAAATCTAAAGGGCATCAACGATTTTGTCACTTCCCCATCCCTAATATAAATACCTTGTTCTTTCTGCCTCAATGAAACAATATCTGTATCACCATACTACTATCTGCAGAGAAACTGGGAACAGAATTGATTTAGCTTAGGGGTAGATTAAAATGTCTTCACTTCCTTTTCCCCTCTCCCCATACTCACCCAGTTCCCGGCCCTAATAATGTGACTTACTGAATTTTCTTGAGAAGTCAGTGGAAGCAACCTTAAATCATCTTCTTAAGCATCACCCAAAAAATTACAATACCTTCATGAAATATGAAATGGATTAAGCTCAAATGTGACCATTTTCCAGATTTATCACACAGTCAAATGCCTTCATTTTAACAAATTTTGCAGGGTCGGTGGCAAAGAAAACTGACTACACAGTACATCAAACTCAGTTACATTTAAAACACTGGCAGGGCCTCCCTGGTTTGTTCTACTTGTCTCTGCCTGCAAAAACAAAAAATCACAACAGCATTGAAATTAGCATCCCAGTAAGATTCACACACTCTCAATGTTTGCATTACCACAGCCTGGCTGACCACAGACTCAACAAGGGTAACATACTGACTTTCACAAAATAAAGCTATGTCCCTACTTTAGTTGTTTAGACGTACTTTATTCATTAAGACAGGATAAACTGAAAATAAGACAGGTGGACTAACACTTACAAGTGATTTGGCCTATCCCACACGCACTGATACACAACCTAAAAAAGAATCAATCAAGACAGCACTATAACATTCCTGGATTTTCAGCGCAACTCTGAGAATTCTAAGTCATACCTCAACGTGACCTCAGGATTTAATCTCCATCTAAATTAGATGCTTCTGAAAATTAGCTCTCAAAACCCAAAAGACAATAGATGGTATTCCATAAGTGTCATCTCTCTTTTCAAAAACTGCGCTTCATTTTACTAAGTTTAATTTTGTAACAGAATGGACTGCTAACTTTGCATGTAATATCTGTTTCTGGAATTATCTTTGCATGGTAACTGTCAAGAGTTACCATCCAAGAAGCAAAAAATTTCATTTTAAACTGCATAATGCTGAGAGAGATGGACCTCTTCAAATGCTGCTCTGGCCAGCAGATTTTCTTTGTACACACTGAGGAAGTTAACAGGAAAACAATGACAGTGATGGCTGTCCTGACATAAAGCCTTCAAATATCAAAAGCACTAAACAGAAAAAATTGGCTTTCTAGCAATATCAAACAGACAGGACCACACCAAAGCTTGCTGACTAACTGTTATGTGAAATTCATGAGTTGAGCTAATCTCAAACTCCTAGCTGGCAGCTGATGTGAAGAAAATCAGCCTCAGTACTCCAGTGCCATCAAGGAAGATTCTCTCAAGTTACTGCTGCTGATTTGTAAGAACATGACAACCTGTGTGTGGCGTTTCAAAGAGTCTTTGGTTAGGGGGTATGTTAGACACTGGTGTCTTTCTTAGAAATGATCCTGTAGAGAATCTTTTCTAACAGAAATTTAAACCCTATCTTTTATCACAGAAAATGCAACATGGCAAAAATCAAAGACAACAAAACTGTGGCAATCAACTAGAAAATTGGCAGACTGTGTTTAGGGTTTTTCATAGATAGTAAAATCATGGTTCTCCAAACTTAAGAACTGGTTTTGCAGCAATCAATTTTCTAAAGCCAACCAAAGTATTTCTAATATTATTTCTACGTAGCTATACGCAGCCACCAGATTCAGGGTGAGGATCAAGTTTGGATTTCCCTAGGACTTGACATTTTTCTTGGTATAACCTGAAGCAGCATATACTTTCTGTCACACTGCATGGCTGCAGATAAAAAGCAGCACAGTCCTGCCACAGAATGGGGTTCAGTTGTCACTGAACACAGCAAAAAAGGAAAACGATGTGGGAAGTCTACCCAAAGCACATAACTAAATTTCTCCATCTCCCTTAAGGTCACAAGTGACAGATAACTCTAAAGGATGCAGCTGTATTAGGAAGCTACTTAGGAGCACAGAAGGCACCTACTGCTAGCCACTGACTGCACTTGGAGCCTAAATAAACTAGCCTCTTAACTTTGCTAAGCTGGGCAGTGTTGTCACTGAGCCAATAAATTGAGACAAAATGAAATTTATTGTTCAGACTCAGTTAAAGCTCTGCCAACGCCAACTACAGATTCAGGATGTTGCAGGAATCATCACTGCACTGCTGATTTTTAAACCATATGGCAAATGATCCAAAGTGCGTAATCACACACCTAAAAGGGAGCTCTCAACCTCGTGGAATTCCCTTAGACAGCACCCCACCCCAAGGGGAGAGTTCCCAACTGCAGACCTGCTGCCCTGAGGAGCAGCAACTCAAAATGCCTACCCAAGGGGCTGTTTTTATACCCTGGTTGAACCTGAGCTGTGACCAAATACGGCCATGTAGCCTCTTACTGGCTCAGGACCCAACCCACTGCACCTGCACCCGCTGAGTGCCACCACGAGATGGGACAAGAGCTGCACACGTGGGAGCTCTCCCAGGCTTTGGCCATGGCCAGAAGTTTTTGCCAGGGCAGGGGTACCTACCACAAGCGTAAATACCTTTCCACCAGCTTCTCTTTGGACAGTACATCAAATAACAAGGGTACTGTTATTCCATGACCTAGCAAAAAATACTTTAATTGAGACACATGGCCACACTTTTGGAGGAAATTATACAAAGGTCCTCATTTGTATCCTGGCTATGGATATTTCAACAGCATGTACAGGAAAACAAGAAAAAAAAAACCCACAACTGAGCAGGAAAAGCTCAGCATTTAGATTCATCATAAGGGTTTCCAAGGGAAATGTAAATATATGAGAAGAACAAAACAAATAATGGAATTACTTTGCAGGAAGAGTACACGAACTGCAGGTATACTAAAAATTCTAGGTAAAGCAGATGATGCCTACCACAACATTTAGGAGCTTTAAAAATTACTTAATCAATTGTATTTTATGAGCTGGCTTTTGTAAGAATTTGAGGCACTTTAAAAAAATTCTAAACACCCAAACCTAAAAGTAAAGATAACCATCAAACCTGGAAGTTCAGCTGCTAGCAAAGGCCACATTACTGTTTCAACTCCTATAGGAACTATGGCAGATAGAATATATACTTGTATTCTCCATTTTTAATCAATCCAGGTATACAATCAAAGAATTTCAGGAACTTTTCCAATTTTTCAGAGTACAAACAACAAAATAATTTAGCACCCAGTAAGATAATACAGTTCCCTTTTACTAAACCTGATTCAAGTGCTCTTAAGAAATCTGTTATGCATATACAGAGTTTATTCTTAATACTCGTGTAGCTGTTAGCAACAAACCTGTAAATTTTCAAAACAGAGATACCTTTTTGAACCTACAGAATCACTGAAACTTAAAAGTGTGTGTAATAAACTATTTAATCCAATCCAACAGTTTGTTACAGCTGTGAAACAGGATCATAGAACAGCAAAAAACTAGGCACAAACCTTAGTTTTGCTTATTTGTTACTTCAAAGTTGCATGCACTACAACAAAAAAACATACAGCAAAGCTGTAATACGGAAAACAGCTGAAAAATGGACTTTTTGTATCACTATACATATAAAAATAAGCAGAGGACATTATTAACGTCACAGTAACTGTTATTTCTAACATCTAATACCTTCTGCAATTTGACATACCTTCTTTAGTATTTATAATTTTCACTACATTTTCTTGGAATCATATTTATGATAATTACATTTGAATACTCGCTATTTATGTTTAGCCAGGAATGGCAATAATAACAGCATTATTTTAAGAAAAGTCTTGCTCAGCTTGCAAATACAAAAGAAAGATTATTTACTTGCATTACACATAACTGCAACATTCCACTCTGTGTATCAGTTTCTTCAATTTCATAATAAATTAAAACATTTTATTATAAATAACAGATCCTCAAAGGAACATGCTTTTTCAAAACAGAAAGAGATAACTGACTTCAGCTTTTCTGTATCCCCTTCTTTGACCGTGAATCACACAATACAGAACTGCTAAGAATGCCTTTCTGACTTAGATACACACTTCTGTCACCTTTGAATTCACAGTATTTTCTCACAGCATGATAAAAAGGGTTAGACTTTAAAACTACTAACCTGAATACAAAGGAACTTCAATAAGACTTAAGATTAAGCCTTTACTATCTTTTCTGCTATTCTCAAGAAAGAAAACTTACCTGTTTTTCTTTTGAAAACAGCTACCTAAAAACCTGGTTTAGATTGTCTGATAGTTAGAGCTACAACAGAGGCTTAAAGGTGAGATTGCAGTTGAAGTGTTATCTTTATGCAGAGGACAGTGAAATAAAGAACAGCACTATCTCGCTTCTCTGCAGTTATTTCGGGGCGTAAAAGGCGGTGATGAAATTGCTGTGAGAGGTTTTAACATCCTATTCAAATTCACAGAAAATTGAGAGAGTTTGTCAACATAATGCATCAAAAGTCAAATGTTTTCACTAGTTCATATGGGAGATCTTCAGCCATTACTAGCAGATAAAAACATTTCCTATATTTTTTCCTCTATAGCAGCATTCTAAAAGAGCAGCTTTTTGCCACCCTTCATGCTACAGAAATGAAGATAATTCTTTGATCATCCCACAAGTAACTGCAGAGGTATTGTTTTTTCACTACTACACTCCATACTTGTTACAAGTCACTTGTGTCGTGGTTTAGGCCGTAAATCAGCCACACAGTTTGCTACATGGAGAATCAAAAGAATGCAACTCCCACAGGTTAAGAACAGTTTAGTAACTAAGGTATAACACAAACCACTCCTGCTACCACTAGTAATAATAATGACAAGAGAAATACAAAGGAAGAGAATA
>JAOEHY010020341.1:0-19719 GCA_025447955.1 Psilopsiagon aurifrons
TGTGGGCTCCGGGCTGAGCGGTGGCGGCAGAGTGCTGTCGCTGGGGGCCGTGCGGATCGCACCCGGCGGAGCTTGCCGGCCGCAATCCCTCAGCGGCGGCCTCGCACTCCGCCGTCCGGGCTCCGCGGAGCGGTGCGGTGGGGCCGGGCCGGCTCCGGCTCGGCCTCACCCGCCCAGGTGGGAGCCGCAGAGAAAGCGGCTCTCGGCGCCCGGTGCTCTTTCCGGTGGCGGTGGCACCGTGGCTTTCGACCCCACCAGTGTCTCTGGCCGCAGCGGGGCGCGTCGCTTCTCTTCCGCTGGGACCCGGAGCCCGGTAGCGTGTGGCCGGGGCTGAGCCCCGGGGCGAGCGGGGCTGCCGGCCCGGGCTGCCCTCTGCGCGGCTCACAGTGCGAGCGCTTCCACGGTAGAGCTTTCTTCCTGCGGTGCCTGCGTTAACTTACACCTGAACTGAGAAGGTGCTGTGGTTTGTGGGGTGTTTTTCTCCAGTTAAATACCCAGAGATTGCTTTAATGAAGGCCAGCTTTTCTCTGTTTCTTCCTTTTTTTCGTGGGACAGAATGATTATTTTTGTTCTGCTCGCTTATTTGTGATATCAAAAAGCCTCTTGGGGAGAGTAACATAAACAAAAAGCCATTGCAGAAGTCGCTGTAATAAAGATATTAGTGTGAATCACACTTCAGGAGTGTACTTGAAGGTGTTGAGCTGAAGATGCACTGCTTACAAAGTTAGGTTTGTAGTTTAAACTCTAGATAGTGCTGCCGTAAGAATGGGCAAAGCTATTATGGAGAGAGACTTTTCACTTGGTTTAATACTTCTTCACAGCTGTGTTTGAATAGTGACTATAAAAGCTACTGGATTGTAACTCCAAACTTTAGCTTGATAATAGAGAAGTGCTGTATCTCTGTAGACTGTGAGTGTCACTGCATGTCAGTTCTAAACAAGTAATCAGATGAGGCCTTCTTTTAATAAAGGCTGAAACACTGTTAGAACTACTATCTGAATGCCAGGTTAGCAAAGGAGAGGCACCTGTGCACTGGAAGTTGTGACACTTAACACGATTTGCCCTCTACTGCAGGTGTGCAGTGGGGTTTGGGATGAGGCTGGGTTTGTTTTTGTAGCTGTCGGGTTTTATTTCTGAGTATAATCCAATTAATTGTCTATTTCTTTGACTGTGCTATTCTTGCCTTCAGCCATGAGTGGCAACAATCATCTCCAGTGGTTTTGCTGGTTAATAGTGATACTGGGGTGTTCAGTTATGTAATGTTTTAGACTAGTGGAGTTATTGGCACTGCTACTGTGCCCATAGTTTAGTGGCCTGACTATAGCTTTCCTTGCATTTGAGGCACTGGAGGCATTCCATTTATTTAAAGGAATAATTAAAACTCTTTCCTTCAAGTCTGTCAGGCATTACCATAATGTCACTCTGTAGCTTTGTTTAATACAGAGGTTGGTCTCATTGCAGTAGTGGGACTCTGCTGTGTTCAGTGGATACAGCCCAGTTGGGATCTCTTTTATCCCGAAAAGAGACCAGTCTTCACTGAAGTTCCAAACTGCAGAGTGCTAGTTGTGTGCCTGCTATTATGGGATACCTTCAAACAGGCAGGTGCTCTGAACTAAAACTAGTGCATGTCTGAGTTTTTTTAAGCTATGTCTAGAATTAGAAATACTCAAAATAAGACACTTTTAACAACCAAAAAATAATTTAGAAATATCTACAGGGAAGTATTGCCAACAGCTTGATAGTGCCATGAAATTCCTGTTAAGTTGCAGCTCAGAATCTTTGGCTCCAACAGAGCAAAGATCTGTGTGATTAGTATGTTTGTTACAGTTAGTAAAGCAGTATCTATACTTGAGAGCTTAGTGATTGAGTAAGCTTCTGCAACCTTAACTTCTGAGACTTGCAGAAAAGCTTATTCAAAGAACTGTTTCAGTTGACCTACCAAAACAAGTGCTACCACCTTTCTTTTCCTGGTTTCCTTAGCTGTAATAGAAAAACAAGGGCATTTGCTGTTTGTAAAGGCTAACAGCAGTAGTGTGTGAACTTGTATTTCAGGTCCGAAGACAATCGTGTGAAGTTAGTATTAAGCAATCGACTCTTTCTTTGCTTCGTGAGTAATTCTGTTCGCTACGCCAGGCTGTTATGAAGGTCAGCTGTCTGTAGTAAAGAGCTCCGAGACCAGCCTAGTAATGATATAGTTAAACACTATGGTTAGACTAAATAACTTGAGGCTGCATGTGTGTATCCTTACACCCTTCCTCGTAGATCAATGTACCGTGTTTATTTTTTAATTCAACTACTGCAAGAGAGTAAAGAGGAAATACAAATTTGATAGCTTTGCAGTCAGAGAAAGGAAATTTCGTTAGCACAGAGCCCTGTGCTGCAGGAAACTGAAACTTTAGCCATTGCATCTTCCAGTCTGATGTTGCCTTCAGCAGTTGTTTGGATCCCCCACATCTCTCCTGCTAATATGGCTCTTGGAGGTTTGTGTGCACCGTGGCATGAAATAGGTCTTTGGTTCAGGCAGATTAGAGACTTGTCGTGGCAATTGAGTTTTTTTAACAGCTGGACCATCAAGATTTCTAGCTACCATTGTCATTTGCTATATACTATTTGAATTAGTCTTTATTCCTAAAAGTTGAGCAGTTAAACTATTAGGTTTTGCCAAACAGAAGTACTTCTTTACTTTCTATCTCTCAGCCTTTAGCCTTTTACAGGTTGATTAACCTTAAAAAAAATCCCAAACCAACTAACCAAGCACCTAAACCAACCATCCTCTTCTTAATTTCTAGCTCTGATTTAACTGAGTAGTTAAGACTAGATAGCTGGAGATGTGGCTGTGATGATTCAGATCCTTTAATAAAAAAGATCAGCATTCTAAGATTATTTTAACTGTTGGGGGTTTTCTTTGTCCAGGAAGCTGACTGCTTAAAATATTTATACCTCTTGCTTTGCTTCTGTAGTGTGTATCCAAAATCAGGGAAGTGTTCTGCAATGAAAGTATTAATGTTTAAATGTTACTTGTTAACTTGTTTATCCTCTTCCCCTGCATGGCACTGCCTTAAATGTCAGAAGTTATTAATGTACTAAGAGATGTTTGGGAATATGTATTCCCTTTAAAGGTATTCTAATACTTCTATTAAAATATGAACTATCTCTGAAGTATTAAGCCTGAGTTTTGGAAGATTTCCTTAATTCAAGGTCTTCTTTGCATAATAACCAGAGATATTGCCGTTTTTGTTGTATAATTAAAGTCTTGTAAGTTAAGTCAAGGTATTACTTCCTGGGAACCGAGAGCTTTATCAAATAGGAGGGTTTAATTCTTTAGGGGTGAACATGCTGCAACTGCAGAGCTCTAATCTTCTCTTTATTGTTGCTGCCAGAAACTCCAGATGAAAATGGCAAAACCCAGCGAGCTGACACTCTTATTATGAAGAAGATAAAGAAAAAAAAGAAAAAGAAACACCGGGAAGATATGAGGGGGAAACGACTGAAGATGTACAACAAAGAAGTGCAGACAGTGTGTGCTGGACTCACTCGCATTGACAAGGAGACTCTTTCTCAAGGACAATGTGACAACTTGGAAATGAACAAGGAATCCTTCAGGTACCTGAAGGATGAGCAGCTCTGCAGACTGAATTTGGGTATGCAGGAATATCGAATACCCCAGGGAGTACAAACACCATTTGTGACACACCAGGAGCATTCTGTTCGCAGCAGCTTCTTGAAAACTGGCACTAAGTTTAGTAACTTCATTCATGAAGAACATCAGTCCAATGGTGGTGCTCTGGTCCTTCACGCTTACATGGATGAACTCTCATTTTTGTCTCCAGTGGAGATGGAGAGATTTGCCGAAGAGTTTCTTGCATTGTCATTCAGTGAAAACGATAAAAATGCAGCTTACTATGCTTTAGCCATAGTGCATGGAGCAGCTGCTTATTTGCCAGACTTCCTGGATTACTTTGCTTTTAACTTCCCGAACACTCCAGTGAAAATGGAAATTTTGGGCAAGAAGGACATTGAAACAACAACAATTTCAAATTTTCACTCTCAGGTAAGGACTGTTTAAAGGCATAAAAGTTGCAGGACACCTAGATCTGATTATTCTCTAATCCAGAGCAGGGATAGCCTAAAATAGGTGAGATAAAACGTTTTTTTCCAGGCAGATGAAAAAAGATGATGTTGGGACTACAGATCACACTTCGGACATTGCTAAATGTGAAAGATCTGCGCTGATCTTCTTGCAGGCTTTTATCTGATCTTCTATACTTGGGAGAATGCTGACATGGTTCAAAGCAATAGCCAAGTCTGTATTCAGAGTTGTATAGGTTGCACATGCTAACATGGCTTTTTCTCTTCAGTAATCTGGATGTTTTTTCGCAATGACATTACTTTTTAGGTTTTAGTGTATCATTCACAACAAATAAGGGTGTTTTAATATCTTAATTCTATCAGTAGCTGTTGCTGGATGCTTAAACTTTCCAGCTCCAGAGTATTGGTTAGACTATCTTTTTAATTGCCTTCAAAAAAAGGCTTTTATTTTATATACTACCTTGATTTGCACTTCAGCTATCTTAAATTCTCAGACTGTATCTCAATGTAGCTTAAATGGATGCAACAGTAATAACGATGGTAATTTCAAGATTCCCATATGAAAACCCCTTGTATTTGATTCCTGTGATCAAGCTTAAAAGTCTCTCTGGACATACAGCAATGTTAGAGGTGACATAAATAACTTCCAGGTGACATAAAACTTTTCCCTGCTTAGTGTGGTCTGAGAACCGATTCAAACTATTGATTGCTTGTTAAAGTCTTGATTCAAGATCCTAATTACCTTTACTGGTTTACCTCTTGGAAGGAAAAGCCTGAAACTGTTGCAAAGTGTGCTTCAGTGCTCTTGGGACAGATCTTCTTAGTAACAGATTTTGGAGTCCTAATGTTTGTGGGTGAATCTTTCCAGAGTTTATCAAATGCTTATCAGGAAGATTTGCATTGGAAAAATACTGTTTTACAGGAGGTTCCTGCATGGTCACTTAGGGAGTCTTTGAATCATACTATTGAATCAGTAGTTCTAACACTTAGCTTATGAATTTGACAATGAATAGCTGCTGCAGCACTGATTTTCAAACCAGCTTCTGTTTCTTGGTTTAAGTAATTCTTTGCATTGGCAGAGCTGCGTCAGAGTGCTCAGTACTCCAAAAGCAGTCTGCATGCAGTCAGCTGCACTTCTGCACAGCACCCACCTGTGCCCTGCAGATGTGAAACTTGTCTGCAGGTTAGGTTTTAAAGTCCTCTGTATTAAGAGATCAATCTCTGTTCTTTGGAATCATGAGTACATTCAAATTTACTTTGGGTGCATGTGGTGATCCCCTAAAATGGCTAAATGGTGCCAAATGGGTATTTAACAATTATGCTTTTTCTTGGTGAGCGTCTTGTGAACGTGAATAGCTTATACTATAAATACATGTGGGGAGTGTATGGCTTCACTGGGTTAAAGTCTGTGCTGGTATTTCAGTTAATTCTATTTTAAGTACTGTCTAAACTTGATTAAGATTAGTCATGACATGAGGTTCACTTGGTCTAAAATGCCCCTCTGAAGGCAGCTTCAGCATGACGTGGTTAATCCTCTCTGTATGTTAGTGAAGTTCACACACTGAGCAAACAGAAGTAGAATTATGACTCCTAAGACAGCTGAAGCGGGACTCTTCAGGTGTCATTGATGATAGTAAAGTATTGAGCTTAAAGATGCATTTAAATTGGTAGTGGATTCAGCCATGTGTCTGCATGCTGTCAAGACTCAAGTTTTGCATGCTAGCTTAATAGGGAAGGCTAAAATACCTTGCTTGCAAAGTCTGGCTGGTTTGCTGCTGTTCCTTGGCAGTACTGTTGAGGAATCAGCAGATTGGCTAAGCTTCACTTTTGGACCTTCCTGTATGAGAATTGTACAATATGGAAGCATTGTATGGTTATTTTTCTGCAGATTAAGCATGTTACAGTATTGTACACTGTGGTGGTGATACTGTTTTTAGTTGAAGATACTTGTTTAAGTCACCTCCATTGTAGATTGAACCTTCTGTATGCATGGACTTGTTTGCTGTACTGAACCACACTGTGGCGGGGGGATTCTGGACATTAGGTAGTCTTCAGTCCTGGAGACTTGGTATCAAGAAATTACAATTGGATCTGTAAACTGCAAATTAACTACAAGTTAATGTGGCCTTTTGCTTGCACAGCATTTAGCTGTTCGTACACCTTTTCAGACAAACTGAGTTTTAGTAGGAAGTGACTCCAGTTCAAAATAAGGACTTTAATCTGGAAGACTGAATAAAACTCAAGTGATAATTAACTCTCTTGCAAGGTGAATTCATTTGTTCTCAGGACAGTGAGGACAATATAAACAGAATGTTTATTAAAAAGCACTCTAATGTCTGTAGGATAACTATGGCTTCTGTATATTAAAATAATTAAACTTCAGTGCTTTCTGGATTTTCTTTCTTGCATTGGTTCTGCCTCATTTGTTCTAATGCTTCAGTGGTAAAGCTGAGCTTTAGTTTGAAGCTGTTCAGTTGCACTAGGATCCTTCAAGACTCAAATCACTGAGCTCGTAAGCTTTCCTCACTCAAGAGCATACTACAGTTTGAAAGCTCTTAGCAGTGCAACTAGAATGAGTATTTATTTCCTCATCAGCTCTTCAAGTACAACTGCTTTTAGGTCTACTCAGTGAATTGGAATATAGTTAGACTTGAAAAACCTCTTCTGCTTTTTTCCTTTTATTCTCCCTGCCCCAAAAAGGACTTGATCAGTTCTCCGTATGGTCCAAAGAGCAGTTAAACTGTCACAAAGGGAAGGGGGGTCCTGGGGAGAGGCCAGGAAAGAGTTGAGGGAAGTAGGTTTTACAAAAGCTGCTGTTCCTTCTGGGAAGGAGGTGGGAGAAAGAGGTAACAGATGATAATAGGCTAAGCTTTCCTGCTCCTGTATCGTACTGTGGGAGAAGCTTACAGTATTCCTTGCAGCTTTGGTTAATGAACACTATCACAGTTTGGTTTTGTGCCCCATCTTGACTTTTCTTACTCCTGGAGAAAGATCTTTTATTCTGGAAGGACAGTTTCTTTAGCAGAAGCTATCAAAGTATGAAAAGGAGCCATTGTGCCTCTGCACTGTGAACTTAACTTACTTTATCACTTAAGCCATATAATACTGACCAATGAAATATTTGACATGTTTTAGTCAAACATAACCCTTGCTGCAATGGCATGTCACGTTGTCCTTCCATTCTGGTGTAAATAGTAAGCTGCCTTCTGTTCTGGCTTTCTTCCTTTTAGCAAAGTGTTTGCATGGTTGGTTTTATAACTTAACTTGACATACTGCAGTATTGTCATTGTCAACTGGTTCATGCTTTTCTTGAAACTAGAGAGCACCTTCTGAAACTTAACCTCATTTGTCTCAAGCTCATGCCTTTTCTGTGTGTCTCCCTTCCCTGCAGAGTAGGGAAAGTAATCTAGTATAGGGGTACTGCTTGCTTGCCCCTTCATGTGGCAGGGTCTGAGTTATCGTGGTAATGTGCAAATACCAGATCTGTAACTTCTATGGAAATCACTGATGCTGTCTACTTCTGTTCTCACTCTTGGGTGTTAAACACTGATAGGTGCATCATTCAGCTGCTATAAACACTGAAGAACTAATTTCAAATATGCCTATAACTTTCAGTGTCATCCTGTATGGAGCAGGGGGCACACAGGGTGGTGATAGCTGTCTGGCATTTTGAAAGGGTGCAGGACACCTGAGTGGTCTCACCAGCCTGATGGCCCTTTTACAGCAGGGAAGGTCTGTATGAGCTGATCTGTAGGTAGTGGCAGTTAGTACTTGTATGATCCACTGGTGGTTTTTAAGAAGCATATTGAACAGGTAAGAGCCACAAAGGTGTTGTGGTAGTAAGCTACCAACTTCTGACAGCCGTAAGAACTGGAGTGACCCAGCTCCTAGCTATTGGACTTCATACAAGAAAGACACAAAACAAAACCAAACAAACAAAGGTAAAAAAACCTGAAAACAAAAAGAAAACAAACAAAAACAAAAAAAAGGGAAAAAACCAAAAGAAACTTTGAGAAAGGTCCTAGCAGATAGAGCAAAGTGTCTTCACATAGTCTCATCTGTCTTCCCTGAAACCAGGGGTGCATGAAGATGGCTGTGAAATGTATATAGCTGTTGGAGCACTTTGCAAATGACATGTCAAAGTAGCTTGTAAGGAGGTGTAGCAAGCAGGTTACTCGTTCTTCCTTTGTGGCTGGGTAGTTTAGTGTCCCAGGAGCATGCTCTTGGCATGGAAATGCTTGTTATTACACACAAGGTCTTGGCGTGCTCATATTCTTGAGGCCACAAACCTAACAAATGATATTAGTGTTTGTGCTGTGCTGGAGGAATCAAGGATGAGGTAGAAACTACATGTGAAGGAGTATTTTACAGCATATAATCTAGTAGACTACTTCTGTGATTGAGGTGCTTGAGATGAATACTACAGCCTGCTGGGAATTGCCCCGAGTTGATGCATATTTTCAGTGTAAATATATCCTGGTTTTAATTCTCAAGTGTAGTGCATACGTTGAAGTTCTAATAGAAACTAGCAAAACACTGAAATCCAGGTTTTCCTTAAAGTACTTCTAGTGTCTCCTTTTACAGCTCTTGAATTTTATTTTAATATCACATTCCAGTGCATTAAAATAAGGCTAAAGCTTCTAGTTTTTATTCCCTGTGCAAAAAATGACATGGAAAACCTGTGTGTGGTATTATAAGCACTGTATGGTATTATAACACATTTAACTTGTGACAGACACTGTGAAACACCAGTGCCTCTCAACAGGTGGCTTCAGTGAAACAAATCTCATCTGGAAGTAGTCTATCTCCGCTTACCTTAACAGTACCAGGTAGTTAAACTGAACTGGTTTAAGGACCAGAGCATTTCAGGCCTTAGTACTCCCATAGGTGCATAGATTAATGCTGTAGTTTTCAATTTCCACTAATGCTGTAGTTTTCCATTAACTTCCAAATAATGCAGTTTTCCAGTGCTCTGGATTGGATTCTGGCTAGCTGGTAGAATCACAGAACAGTTTGGGTTGGAAAGGACTTCAAGATCATTCAGTTCCAACCCCCTGCCGTGTTGCCCAAGGCCCTTTCCAACCTGGCCTTGAACACTGCCAGGAATGGAACATTTACCACTTTGGTCATCCTTTGCCAGTGCATCACCTCTCTCACAGTAGAAATCACTTTACTGATGTTAGATATGACCCTTCACCAGTAATGTTCTAATAGGATTTGCAGACTTTCTCCTAGGGCAGCAGCCAAAAGGAATTAACAGCCTCTCAAGGTAGTGCTTGGCTCATAAATCTCTATGGTCAAACCCAGAAAGTCTGTGTGTGCTCATCCAGCTGCTGCTGCTGGTTGTGGTGGACTTGTAGAGTGCTTGAGCTGCCCAATGCAGTTCTGAGAGTGACTTGGGATATAGACTTCAGCACATGAAGGCAGAGGTGATGCGGTACAGTAGTTGGCTTGCAGCTGAGGAATAAAGCTGTATGTGAAGCCATCTTTGGCTCCTTCTTAGCTTTTAATTAACATGTGTGTGCAGCCAAGGCAGAACTGCCAACTTTGTATATACAAAGCTAACGAAAGGAGAGCTCTGGAAATAGGAGTGAGCTGAACTCGTGTAATTAGGTAGCTAAATATCTCTGGTTGCTGCTAGAGGAAAATACTACAGCAATAACTGTAACTCTTGCCTTATTAGTCTCTCCTAATTTACCTTTAACAGCTTCATGGAATAGTTCAGCTACATCTGGTTTGTTAGCTAAACTGCAGAACTTAAACTGAAAAACCTTAAAACTAAGCTGCTTTGTAAATATATCTATAAATGAGTTATAAAAGGTACCACACTCTGAACATGATTATAAAATGGCAAATTTACCTTTACCCTCTGCCCTTTGTGCCTGCCTCACCACTTTAGCCATGGATATGTGCCATAGCTTTTCACCACTGGAACCACTTGATGAATGTAGAGAGGCTGATGTAGAATGATGAAAGGTTGGAGCTTAAATACAGCTGAGTATACAGAACAGACTAATTACAGGAGGATTTCTGATCTTTTAGGGTTGCATAGCTGCTGCATCTAAACACAACCTGGCTCTGGCTGTATGGTGTGTTACAGCTGCAGTCCACAGGAGGGGACTAGAGAACACTGAAGTGGTGCCAGTGGTTCTCTTCTGGGAACAGGAAATGGGCAAGGAAAGTTTCCAGGTGACCTGGGAAAGTGGGACAGTTTGTGCTGCAGAGGATGTCGAAAAGCTGTGAGTGAGATCACAGTGTTTCTGGCCACAGGAGTGACAGCAGCTTACACCGCAAATGGTAGTAGTCAACTTGTGTGTGACTACTGGATTTCTACCTAGACCTCTCATTTCCTCCATTTTTGGACCAATTTTGTGTATACACTAGAACAATATCACTAGAGCCATTGCTTGATGGACACAGAGATTCTTCACTGCAGTCACAGAGGAAGGACCTCTAGGATGTGGTTGAAATGAAGAAAGCACATATTTCAGTAGCCCACAGTTTGAAATATAGAAGCAACAATCAGCTGCACCAATTAGTGGAGACTTGAAGCTTGCTTGAAAGACTGAGTCACAATGAAGCTGTGTAGGAGGTTTTCTGAAGTCAGCTTGGAAGTGCTGAATTGTTCCTGAATTAGTCAAATACTAACACACTATTATTCAAACTTTAGAAGTGTTTCCTGTCAGTAATTTAGACGGGAGTTCTTTCTCTGGGGATCCCCTATGGGCATCTTTTCTAAACAGGCTGTGTGCCTATTCCCAAAAGCATCTCTAATGAAATAGATGTGGAGGAGCCCAAGGTTCATCTGAGCTGTGGCCTCCTGTATTAATCAGGTTTAATCTCTTGCCACAGAACTAAAGCTGTGCTGGTATTGTCTTTTCCTTTCTGGCCACTCAGGTCAATCGAACGTACTGCTGTGGAACCTACCGAGCAGGACCAATGCGGCAGATCAGTCTTGTTGGAGCCGTGGATGAAGAAGTTGGAGACTACTTCCCGGAATTCCTAGATATGTTAGAAGAATCTCCATTTCTCAGAGTAAGCAGTAACTTGTGGTATCTTGTCCATGGATACTTAAGCACTGGCTGAGTTTTATCTATTTCAAAGTAATTAGAAACCATGAAGTAGCCTCTCTAGTGATGTGCTTATTATTAGGGCTACTAAGGTATGGTCTTTCCTGTGTCCAAATGAAAGATACTGCATTAGGTAGCAACAGTTGTGTGAATAATTAAAAATTGAAATAGTTTATCATAAATAGGCACTGCATAATCATCTGCTTCCCTAAACACTTAAGTCTGATAGATTCAGCTTGGAATATGTTGGAATGTCTTGAATACATTTTAGTTTCTGTGCAGTTCTTTTGACAGCAAATTTGAACCAGTTTTACCAAAGGCATCATTTAATTTTTCTATCTCACCCAGTGTTTTGTGTTATGTGTGTTTTGTGGGTTGTTTTGTTTTTGTTTTCTTTTAGATGACTTTGCCCTGGGGGACTCTTTCTAGTCTCAGACTTCAGTGCAGGTCACAAAGTGATGATGGTCCCATAATGTGGGTGAGACCAGGGGAGCAGATGATCCCAACAGCTGATATGCCAAAATCACCATTCAAACGGCGCCGGTAATGTTTTGTTTTCCTTTCCATGTTAAAGGTAAAACTTTGCAGTTATGTCTGTGTTAGATCTGAGAATAAAGCCTAAGTGCTTTGTGTGTAGCTAGTTCTTCAGAAGGTTAATTCACAGGTTTGAGTTTCATTTCAGTTTTGAGCTGGCCCAGTGGATAAGACAAACATGTTACTTGTGATGGTTATTTTATTTCACCACTATATCGTAGATCAGTGCTTTCTTGAGATTGAAACCCCCTTTTATGTTCCTTCAGGAGTTTTCTTTTATTCATCTTATTTCTGTAAAAAGAACTTTAGTGGTAAGGAGAGATGAAATGCTCTAGAAGAGTAGAGATCCTTACACTGCTCATGTTGCAATATAACGTTAGTATTAATGCACTTGAAATACTGCCTGCCTCTCAGGAAATATCATGGGGTACATATATACCTGTTGTCTTCCTCAAAGAGTGTGCTATAGAATGAACTTTAGGACATAAAGAATTGGAAGCATGTTTTAATTGTAATTTCAAGCAGAATTTGAAGACATACTCCCAAATAACTAAACTCCAGTATCTATTGGAAGTTTGATTTCATAACCTGAACTGTAGTTCGCTGTATTTGTTCCAGTCTTTTGTCGAACAAGCACCTTGAAGGAATCAGAGGGAAGTGCTTTGATCTTTGATTCTGAAGCCTGCAGCACACAAGACTTTTGAGATTATTTTCACACAAATACTTTTGAGTAGCCTGAAACATTTTTAGTATGTCTGTTTCCCATGTTGTAGGTCAATGAACGAAATAAAGAATCTCCAGTACCTACCTCGGACCAGTGAGCCCCGGGAGGTTCTGTTTGAAGACAGAACAAGAGCTCATGCTGATCATGTGGGCCAAGGGTTTGACTGGCAGAGTACAGCTGCTGTTGGCGTTCTGAAGGCTGTACAGTTTGGGGAATGGTAAGCACCACTGAAATGCAACTGTTCCCATAGGAGGGGGTGATTCTAAAGTGATTTTGTCTCTTAAGAAAAGACGTTTCCTTGGAAAACAAGCCTAATCAATGAAGTGGTTTTAACCCTGTAAAGAGATGTGCTGTCTAGAGCTTGAATCTCACAAGCTATATACCTGCTTTGCTGCTTCTTGAGAGAGTAGAAAGGTTGCAACAGCAGTGTGCAGAAAATTTTAGTGATATATGAAATAAGCCTTAATATACCATTTCTGGACCATCATCTGTGATTGTTCTTTTTCTGAATAGGTATATTAATGTTAACTTCCTTAACAGAATCATAGAATTGTTTAGGTTGGAAAAGACCTTTAAGGTCATCAAGTCCAACCATTAACCCAGCGCTGCCAAGGCCACCACTAACCCTGGCACTAAGCACCACATCTACACACCTTTTAAATACCTCTGGGGACAGGGACTCCAGCACTGCCCTGGGCATCCTGTTCCAATGCCTGTGCACCCTTTGGGGAAGCAATAGGTGACCTCAGTGTAACTCATTCCGGAGCTACAGTGCATTCTCCTTTCATGTCCCGAGGATGTTCCTGTTCACCTTGCACAGAAACTAGACTTGCATCATGGTTTTTTTCTAGCAAGTCCAGTAGAAATTGGATAGCAGCATTAGCACTATCATTAGATTTTGACACCAATAAAAGGTGTCAGAACTTCCTTCATTCTGATCCAAAGCCGTTGAATAATGCCCAGTTCCTCATTCCTTTGCCATCAGAATTACTTGGTTGCTTTTTGTTTTCCTTTAATACAGAATGATTCTGTCTAATGAAAGAATTGTGGCAAACCAGAGAACTTTGATACTGACAGGTTCAACCTGGTTCTCAGCTGTTTTAGTGTATTATTTGTCCATGAAAACATCACTTCTGTTGTGCATATATCAAGAAAGGAGTAAAATGAAGGCAACAAAATGACATCTCTTTTTCGAAGTAATAGGTGTATTGAGAAGTGATGAGACTGTGCGTATGCAGTGTAAAAGTGAAATAGGTCATTGGTTCAATGACTTTCTGCTGGAAAGAGCTGTAATTCTCTTAAGTCCAATAGTTTAAAAATGCCTGGATTCCTCATCTTTTTGTAGGAGCGACCAGCCTCGTATAACCAAAGATGTGGTTTGTTTTCATGCTGAAGACTTCACTGATGTTGTGCAGAGACTTCAGTTGGACCTGCATGAACCTCCGGTGTCACAGGTACCGAATCTTCCCTAGTGACAGCTCGTTCTTAGTGTTTTGGTGGTAGCTCCTGACGATTTTCAGGTTCACGGTGTAGCCAGCCCTGTTGTATCCTTGGTGGCCCTCTGCTCACAGCTCTCCTGGGCGATTTCCCTTCTCATGTTTCAGAACAGAATAGTTCAGTTGGAAGGGCTGTAGAGTGATCCTCTAGTCCGGCTGCTTTTCACCAAGTTGTGAGTCCTGATACCTGCTATAGAAACAACTAGTAGTTGATGAAGAAGCCATGTATGCCTGTTTCTGCCTTTTCTAATATGCTGATGTTGGTTTAGGATGTGAAGGCATCTAAACTCAGTCCTGTGAGCCTGACCAGTGAGGCCTCATGTTGAACCCGGTATTTTCAGCTGTAACTGTAGAATGTTCTCAACTGATCACTGTCCTCTCCTAAGATGTACATGTTAGACAAATTATGTTTTAAAAGTTCAATTCTCATTCAGGTTTGAAGTTTCACCCGTTCAGCGTGGGTTTAGACAGGAAGTGTGTTGGGAGTAGGTGGATACTGAGTTGTTTAAACAGAGTATACCACTAACTTTATTATTTTCCTTCTCTCAGTGTGTTCAATGGGTGGATGAAGCCAAACTAAACCAAATGAGACGGGAAGGCATTCGCTATGCTAGAATTCAGTTGTGTGACAATGACATCTACTTCATCCCTAGAAATGTCATTCATCAGTTCAAAACGGTGTCGGCAGTCTGCAGCTTAGCCTGGCACATAAGACTTAAACAGTATCACCCTGTGGAGGAGACTTCTCAAAACGCAGAAAGCAATTCAAGCTTGAACAGTAGTGTTCCTGGAAATCCAGAGGCAGAAGGTGAACCCCAATGTGTGAGTGTAAAAACCGAGTCTGAAGAACCAGGTATAGAAATGCAGCTTACACCAGGGGTGCTCTCCTCCTCTCTTTCTTCAATATCAGGACTTGTGCAACCAGATCAGGTGGCCCAGCCCCTTCCAGGTTTTAAAATAGAGTCTGATCAGCACCACAATCCGCAGGATCATGCAGGCTCTGCTGTGTGATATGTATATAAGCAAACATTTTTTAACAACTTTTTAAAATTTTGATGTGAAGTTATAGTTTTATAACTGGCTTATGTTTTATTGGAGAAATCTTGCCTATAATTCTATAAAGAAAGGTGACATTCCAAAATGTCAAGCATATCTTTTTTACACAGATTATGCAAAATTCAAGTTGTATTTTAACCCCTTAGTACAACCTGTAACGGTGGTCTACCACTTCTTTCTGTTTAAGTAAAGAGATATTTAATATCTTCTCAAAGTCAGAATGAAATTCCTCCAGGAACATAAACCGATTAAATGACATTGGTCAGTGTTACTTCCCTACCTTTACTTTAGTTCTAATCTTCACCAGAAAGAGATGTTTTTGTAGAAGACTTACAAAGTGACTTTCCCATTTCATTTTAATTGCTTAAAAAACCCAACCCAACAACAAGAAAAAGAAAGCACAGCACTTTTGATGATTTGTGAAACTTTTGGTATCTGTTCTTGACAAGTTGGTTTATATACGAGTTGGGTATATATATACAAGCTATAGAACTGATCTCTTACTTCTTACAGTAAAATTAACTGAAGAAAGTGTCTGATCCTGTTGAAATGTAATGACTTACTGACCTAACACTTCTCATAGCACTGCTTATGTTGTTTGGTGTGAGGGTTTCGCTTCCAAAATCCATCTTCCCTGAACATGATAAATACTAGTGTCAAAATTAAAGAACTTATTGGTAGTCTTGTGGAGGAAACTGCTATCTTCGAGCACTTTAAGGCTTTAAAATACTAACCAACTTGGCAGCTTGTTTTGGTCAGGTCGTAATGTGTCCAATGAAACCACACTTTCCCTTGTACTGATGCACTTAATAGCGTTGAGTTGGTAACTGACTTACACAGTGCGGCTGTCCATATGCCAGGAAGTTCTGTATTACTCTTTCACAATAAAAAGTCTTGTGGCATTGAACTGCTTTTTCCATGTGTAGCTTCTGGGTGCCCAGGTACTGTGGAAAAATCAGTGGCACATGCTGAATGTGTAGAGTGTCAGCTAGTAGTGGTTTTTAACTGATCTTTCAATATTTCTGGATGTTGCTGTGTAATCTGTACTTGACTTTCACTCACTCCGTTTACTGCCACCCTTTCCAGCCATCAGAAGGAAAAGTCTTGTCCCTTTCTTCCCTTCCTTCCTCCTCCCCACATTTAGAGTACAAGTTGGGTTTTGGTGCAACTTAAGCTGTCTCCAGGTAACTTTATTTGTTCTAATCCTCACTGGGGTAGGAAAGATTTGAAACACTATGTTAGACTAGACAAAAGCAAAGATGCTGTGTTAGTTCTGGATGCATCTTTTTAATATCAATTATTACTCTTCTCTTTATAAGGGTCTCTAAAATATGTTACTCTATTATAAATCTTACTTTGTGCAATATTGTTTGTGTAGGCTTTTATATACATATTAGCACCTCAGTGTAGAGGTCACTATTTTAAACTGATAGAAAAATAATCAGAAGCTACTGCAGTGATTAGTTAGAACCTGTATTACTCCTTATGTGTATGTATGTATTGTCTTCGGTACAAAATGAGGACTAGGAAATATTTCAATTTAAAACTAATTTACAGATTGAAGTGGTAGTGACTTGTTTAGTAATCTGTGTAAATAAGGTGTTAGAATGGAGAGCTTTTATGATAAAAAGTAATGTGATTCATGCAGGGGTGTAATTTAATCTTAGCAGAAATTCTAGGTGACCCAGGCTGGTTCATACATGAGCTGCCTGTTCTCTGGTGGGTTTTTTCCACTTCTTATGTTGAGAGGAATTTCATAGCTTTAAGGGTTGTGCGAAGTAAAATTCCTCACAGGCAATAGCGGTTTCAGTTCAGCCTCCACATTCAAAGATCGCGTTATCCAAGGCTGTTCTTTTCTCTTTACGAAGTCTGCTAGTCTTCCAAGTGCCCATTTCACTTCTCACATGTGCTGTTCTTTGGTCATGTCAGTAGAGGTGCATCAACTCGGTGGCCGTTCGTTTTGACAGCCAGCACTGCATACAGCCACTCAGGAACCAACACATCTGCAGATCCCACAGCGAGTCTGCAAACATCACTTTAAAGGAAGAATAAACAGATTAAGAGGCCCCCATACACCAAGTTGTCTGTCTTATAGTGAGAGTTGAAACAGCATGGAGAGGGAATCGATTTGGAAGTTCTCTGTTAAACTCTTACAGCATGTTTTCAAATGGATGAAGGAAGAAGACCAGAGTGGCTCATGTTGCTTTCAAACCCGTAGGTTTAGTGAAATCTGTGACTACAGTCTGAAATAAAAGAAACTGCTCTGACTTACCTCTTTGGATGGAGGGACATGACTGATAGCATCGTGCTCTCTTTCGGTTCCATTTACTTACTAACTTAATATCTAATGTCAGATTTAAATACAGAAATATATCTTCAAATGTCTTGACTGTTGCTGATGCTGTTCTAGCGTGTTTAAGAGAGGAGGAAACTTGCTAAAAAACTATTACCTGATTACATTATCAGCTTTGGTACACTTCAACCAAGGTAACATTTCAAACTCCAGCTCAATTCTGGATGTGGAGTAGGAGAGGGGTTGCTTGTGAAGCTGATTACTACAGCTAGACAGTTGTTGTTTCAGGCTCACTTCAACCACACTGCAAACAACAGAGCAGAGTTAGGACAATGCCTCTGTGAAAGATGCATGTGTTTTGCAGAACAAGACCTGTGGTTACACTGATTTTCATAAGCTGTTTAGAAGTGAAGTAATCAGTTCAGGCCACTTGGTGTTTGTGGAGGCAGAACAGATCTCTGCATAGGTCCAAGTAACTATTGCTGAGCTCTCTGGTGTTAAAAGCTGTCTGTTCTCTAAGCTGTCATACAGCGGCCTGTGTAATGAGATAATCAAACTGGCAAATGTCATGGCTTGTTCTTTGTCCTACCCAGGTAGATGCAGAGCAGTTTGTGAACGTGGGTCCTGTCAATCCTCAGTTCTCCAGCTGTGACTCTTTGCCCTGGGATGTGTGTGTGAGTTTGGGGAGTGGGAAACCCTCCTGCTTTATGCTGGAGACGGCTGCTGAGTGACCAAGTGCCCTGTGTAGAGATCCATTGGCTTTGATGTGTGAACTCGGGCTTAGGCTGTGAGGTGAAGTGCTGTTGGGACAAGGGCGAGTGGCTCAGCAGGGCTAGAAGGGGGCTAACAAAACGCAGTTTGAAATGAGATATGTCTTGGCTTCCCTTTCCTCTCTCCTGTAGCCACACCCCAAGTCAGTTGGAGCAGATCTCAGCGCGTGCTCTTGCAGGAAGGTGGGACACTCGGTGCAGTGTTCTCGGGGCGTTTACGATCCCCATTTCCCACAGGTGTAGATCTTGCCATGCAGAAATGGTCTCTCTGCGCTCTTCACCTTCGCTGCTGTCACGGTTTAGTTCCCCTGGACGAGGCAGATCACAGCTTCCCATGGGCAGGAGCCCTTCCTCTGGCCCTGCCTCCTCTTGTCAGGTCTCAACCCACTCAGTAATGAACCCTGGAATTGTCGTTTCCATGGAGCGCAAAGCGTTGGCAGCTTGGGACCCGCTCAAGGGGTGCGAGAGGAGGGGGCGGCTTTGTTCTGCCTCCCAAACCCCCCGGTGCGACCCCGCCATGGCCCGGGGGCTCGAAGGAACGCATCACCCTTCGCTTTCTTTGTGCACCGCGTCAAGAGACTTCTGCGTTGCTGTTTTTTTGTGACTTTGATTTTTGATGGGCAGCTGCCACTCTCGTCCTTTGTTTCTGTGCTTTTAATGTATCGGCGCTCCCTGCCCGCAGGGGACGCCGACAGCGGCCCGGAAGAGTTGGGGTCTCCATTGCCATTCGCGAATGTTCGGGGAGGTTTTCACCCCCGCCCCCGGGCGGCCTCGGGGGCTCTCGGTGGGGAACGCGGCGCCTTTCCGCCATCAGCCGCCTGCCCCGGTGTGGGACCGTCCCGCGGTCTCTTTGTACAACCGCCAACGGAACGCGCAGAGGTTCTCCTTTTTTTTTTTTTTATTTTCTTTTATTTTTTCCCCTCCTGTAAAGTATTTTTTTAATAAACAAAAGTGATTTTGGCCCTTTCCCCGCTTCCTGCTCTGTCCGCCGCGCGCTCGGGGGCTCGGCGCTCCGCTTGTGCTGCCTGCGTGGGGCGGGCCGCCGGCAGGCCGAAGTAGCCGAGCGGCGGTCTCCACGGTAACCGCGGCCCGGGCCGGGCACCGGAGCCGGTACCGGGAGGGGCCCCGCGCCGCCCCATGGCCGCTCGCGATGGCGATGCCATTTCCTGGTACCAGAAGAAGGTGAGTGCGGAGCGGGGAGGGCGGGCGCGGGCCCGGCCGTGCCCTCAGCCCCCTCTCCTTCCAGATCGGGGCCTACGACCAGCAGATATGGGAGAAGTCCGTGGAGCACACCGAGATGAAGGTAACGGCGGCTCCCGCAGCCCGCGCTCGGGGCCCCGCGCACGCAGTAACGGACCTTTGTTTTCGTCTTCTTAGGGCTTAAAAAGCAAACCGAAGAAGAAGGGTCGCATTCAGCCTGATCTGATCGACGTGGATTTAATCAGAGGTGAGAGGTGCGGGTGTCTGCGGCCCTCCGCAGCTGCTGCCGCGTTGCGGCCAAGTGCAGGGCAGTCGGGAGCTCCTCTGGAGCCGGTGCTTGTCCAGAGTGAGAGTCATTCCCCTTCAGGCAGCAGCAGCAGCACCGAAGCCCTACATAGAATAGTTTGGGCTGGAAAGGACCTTAAGCTCATCCAGTTCCAACCCCCTGCCATGGGCAGGGACACCTCACACTAAACCATGGCACCCA
>JAOEHY010020345.1:0-10631 GCA_025447955.1 Psilopsiagon aurifrons
GGAAGAAGTTCTTTACTGTAAGGGTGGTGAGGCACTGGAATGGGTTGCCCAGGGAAGTTGTGAATGCTCCATCCCAGGCGGTGTTCAAGGCCAGGTTGGACAGAGCCTTGAGTGGCACGGTTTAGTGTGAGGTGTCCCTGCCCATGGCATGGGGGTTGGAACTGAATGATCTTAAGGTCCTTTCCAACTCTAACTGTTCTATGATTCTATAACTTCAGTGTTTCATTCGGGTGAAAGGGACTATACGATATGTCTTGATTAAATGAGATGTTGTTTGAGTGATGAATTAATTATGTGGAACATGGGCAAGGACTTGGTATTGTATGAATTTGGCTGCTCTGGAGAAACATCAATAGGCTGTTTGCAATTGATAACTTTATGCTGTGCAGGGATTGTACCGCTCTTTGCAAACACTGTATTAAATTAGGTAGAGATAGGAAAGCATTAGAAAATCTCTTTGTACAAACTAGAGGAGCGCTAAGGAAACTTCCAGGCTTTTCCTTTGCAGTTCAGAGGCAATGGGAGTTTGATGCACAAAGGTGTGTAGGACTGGAACCTAAATAAACCACTAAAAGTTTTTCTGATGTCTCAGTCCTACTGAGTTGCACAGGACTGGCAGAGGAGCTGGGAAAAGAAGACCAGATTTTCAGTACTGAAGTTTTTAAATGACTATTAAGTTGTTCCCTGCCTTGTGGCTTATTAAGCATTAGCCACATCCAGGGTTTGGTAAAGAGTCAGATCACTTTAACCAGTACAGGTTTTCTCAAGTCAGTTATCACATGGGAAAAAGCAATTATAACCCAGGAGGTTCTGATTTGAAAATTATTTTGGCAGCTACATTCTTTCTTTAAATACATTCATGCACACTAAAGCAACAGTGAAGGTGATGGGAAAGATAAATCAAAGCAGTAATCTGAGTGGTGTTATGCTTTGTTTCAGAGATGTGCTCAAAGCAAATTTGAAGATACTCCCTGGATTTGGCACCATGTTTCACAGGTCATTTAGGGCTGGAGGAGGGCTTGAGCCCAACCCCTGGAACTTTGTAAAAGTGCTTGAAACATGCCTTTTTGGAAGACCCCGTGTGCAGAGATACAATGGCTAATCTACCCACAACATCTAAGCTCTGATTTGGGTTATACTAAGGGCAATGCAAGATAATAGCTCTGGTTCACTGCCTGCTCAACCCTTCACCTTCCCATAAAGATGGCTAAGGCAGATTCTGTTATGTGTCTAAGCGCAGAATCCTCCCCAGCCAGGTAGCGTATATAAATAGCAGGCATCGTTACTGGCAATCGTGTGAGATTTTTATAGTGCAGACGTAGTTTTATGGTTATTATTTATTTTTATGGTTCATTGGATCAAGGCCCCCAATTTACTTCATAGCCCTCCAATGTCAACAATTATCAGGCAGCTGCTAATTGAGGCTGGATCAGACTCAGCAGCCGATTGCTGAAATCTCTGTGGGTGACATTTCTGACACCCCTGAAATCAATGGCAACAAGCCCAATGACACTGAGAAAGCCAGAAATTTATCCTGTCCCCCATGCCCATCTCCAGTGACAGGTCTGAATAACTCTAAATGAATCCTGATTTCCATACTGATAAAAGCTAATGAAGCATGGAGAAGCATCATTAAGTCATGAGTAGTTTTTGCATTAGTGGCTGAGTGCAAGGAGGGAGCAGAGGAGGGGTTTTGTTAGTGATTGTATAAGTAAGGCTGTTTTGGAGAATTCAGCTTTTGGATAATGAGAGAAAGGTAAGGGAAGAAGGTATAATGATGCTATCATTAGAAGACAGGGGAAAAGTATAAAAGCATGAACTTCTTGACATGTCCTAAATTTTGAATTCCTACAGAAGTGGCAAAAAATGGGACATAAGATGTGGACTTGGCTGTAATTTTGTTCTCCAAAAAAAAAAACCCAACAAAAGACATTTTTTTTTTTTTTTGTCTCAAACCTTTTAAAGCTTTTAGTTAAATTCAGTTTTTCTATGCATCTCCTGTGGGGAAAAACATTAAAAAATAGTGCTCCCTGCCTAGTCTAACAGTGGCAGAGACCAACATGCTCTTTGTGATTCTTATGGTATCTGTTGCCACAAGTCCTGCTGATTTTGGGTGGTAGAACCTGCAAAGTTTGTGATGGTTGCAGTGTAGGAGTGGCAGGAGTTTGGTACATCCAACCTGTCTCTTCTGCAGGCTTACATGGCAGATCACGGTGGTTTTTTGAGCTGTGCAAACAATTGACATATGTGCCCTGAGAACAACTTAATGTGCATTTGAAAGCTTTTTAACAATAAGGGACTCTTGTTTCGTAGTGTCTTTCTGAGAAACCACTAAATCTATCGCGTTAGGCATGTTGCAACCCCTGTGAACTGATTCCCCAGCCCTATATTTCACCTTCCTTTTGATTTCTCTGTCATTTTAAGACTTTAGATAATAGGCCATGATTCTCAGAATTGCTGTTATATTTTATTAATAGGATGGGGGGAAATTTATTGTCACAAACTTTGAAAGATTTGCATTTGGGAGTGCTTGCAGCTTTTGAAAAGGGCAATTCATTTGGCTACCTCATTTGACTCTCATCTCTTCCTCCCTACTTTTTCTGGTCCTACCAGCACTTGCAACCAATGGGAGTGGATCCCCTTCATGGTCATTGGCAGGATCAGCAGTTTGGTCCCTTTGAACACCAAGCATGAGCGAGAGCTGAGCCACCACCAGCTGCAGCAGTGGGTGCTGGGTTAGTGCTGGTGGCTGGAGCCCAGAAGATCCGAGTGTTCCTCTCACATCTGTGTATGTGGGTGTGCGCACACGTATGTGCAGCCAGGACAAGTCTGTTCCTGTTTGGGAGATCAGTGTCAAAAGTGTATTTTGTAAGAGCTGGCCAGGCTCCTGTTTCCACATTACTAACCAAAAGCAGTTAGATGTTTTCTTGGGGGCCTCTGCTTTTACAAATCAGTGCAACAGCTCTCCTTAGGGAAGGAGAGGACGTGCTCCAGAGCTATTTCTACAAAAAGCCTCTCCATGGAGTTGCGTTAGTAGTTCATCTCAGTTTGGTGGGCCTGTGCATTCCATGATAGCATGGCCGATGTGTGACTGCAACAACAAGGGAAGAGAAAGTCCGTACTGGGGGATGGGGACCAGCTTGCAAAATGGTTACTGCTCCCCTGGTGCTTAGAAAAAAGGAACACGTATGGACATGTTGGATGTACCTGTGTCTCTCCTTTTGTCTCTGTACAAATTGTACTTTCTCCAACCTTCCAGAAACATAGAGCAAGGAGGTGTCTTTACCCTCAAGTGCCTGAACACCTGAGGCTGAAAATCCTATTCTCACTTCTGTCTTCTCTTCTTGTTCTTCCACATTGGGTATCTCCTTAAATCATTATCTTCTGTGGGGGGGATAAGCTACTAATTGCAGCAGTGTCCTGCAAATGTCCACTATTATGTCCAATGAAAAGCATCTTCTGAGGGTATTTTAAGCATCTTCATATGGCTGGGTAAAGGAGTAAGGTGTGTTAGCTGAAATTGACTTGTGGCTGGCCTGCTTCTGCTAGCAGGAGGAGTAGAAGGAGAGCATAACTTGCTCCAGCCACTTAACCCATCCCACTGCCTCTTGAGTTGTAGCATCTGGAAAGGGGGAAAAGCCAGCAAGAGGTGGCCCTCAGGGGAAATAAGACACCTGTGGTGGGAAACAGCTTTTAGTTTCTAGCCGTTGCCTGACTGGTTTGTTTTATTTTCCTTTGACACATTTTTTTTCAGCACCCTTTTCTGTCAAGCCCAGAAAAAATGGTATTTCATCTGCAGACACAGCCCACAGCTGGAATAAATGTATGCATACCTTCACCTTTGACTAGGCTTAGGTATTTGTCAGGGGGGAGCAAAAGTGCTTCCATATTCTTGGGCAAGGATCATGCATTTTAAATGAAAGAGGATTGCAAATTCATAGCTACCTATTACAGATGTAGCAGCTGGTCTTATTAGACTTGCTTGTATCCTAAATGATCTGTCATAGTCGCTAAAGTGATGGTTTATAGTCTGAATGAGGATGTTGCAGTCTGGCCTGTAACAACTGGAGACCAGGGGGCTTTTTGAGTTACCCATAGCCGTGCTCAGTGGTGGTGGGTGCTGGAAAATAACTGTCCTGACAACCAGCCTGTGCACTGAGTACCTGGGGCTCCTGCCTTTGTCTTATTAATGAGAAGACTTCAATGTCACAGACCAACATTGACAAATTGATATCCCACATGAAAGGATTTGAAGACTATTTTTCCTGGAAGAAAGCCTCCCAGATTATTCTTATTGACGGTGTTGGAAATAGAAATGGGAATTATGGACTCCCTGTTCAATCTGCAACCAACAGATTCAACTGTTGAAAGAAATCAGTTGCGAAGTCAGTGTGTGCTTTGTGATATTGTTGTGTTTTATATCCAACGTTTCTAGTCATAACCTTTCCAATCTCAAGTTTCCAAATCCTTGGTGGGATATGAACACTGTGGTCTGGTTTTCGCTGCTGAGAACGTTTTGACAATTAGAAAAAGGATGTTAGAAATACTCACTAGCCCAGGCTCATGCATTTGGGTTTGCATGCTTTGTTTCTGCTATCTGCACCTCCAAAAAGCAGAAAACAGCGACTACATTGGTCCCTGCTCATCAATAATGCAAACAATATGAGGACAGTTCATTTTCTTAAGTGTTATTCTGTTAACTTGCTTCGCAAAGTATCAGGCTATAGAAATTTTGGGCATTGACACAATAAATCCTACTTTGGCACTGCTGTTTGCTGAGTAACCTATAGCTACCAGCAGCCAGATTTACTTCTTTTTCCATTTTCATGTGTTCTCTGATTAAGTCCTTTTCTTACAGTTTCTTCTGTCTCAGTGCTGACTCCTCAGCTCTTAAGGTTCTGTCAGAGATGGGGTTTGAAAGGTGTTTGGGAAAAGCTGGTTTGCATCCTGAACTCGGGAGCAATTTTTACCGGTCCCAGTTTGCAAAAAAGGAAATACTGATGCTAATTATTTTTGTTGCTTATTTATCTCTTGTTAGTAAATGCAATCCAATTAAAATCATTGCTGTTCCTTGCAGGTGGCATGTTTCTTCATATGGATTTTAGGAGACATAAACAACAGCAGCTGTGGAGATGACCCTCCTCTGATGGGAAAATTCACTTCTGAAAACTCACTGTGAAATTCACTTCTGTTCAGACAATGAAGCCATGACAAGCTTCCAGCATGGAGATTTAAGATGGTAAATACTGTAAACCTTCTAATATGACCCAATTTTAATGATATTGAATGAATAAGATCTTGAATTACCAACTGTTTCTGAGAAAATCAAGAAAAGGCACATGTAGACATGCTGGGGTAAAATGTGCTTTAGAAAAAGCCTCATCCTTGTTTTTCAAGTGATTCCCGAGAAAATTATCATTAAATAACTGAGGGAAATTGGCATAATGATTCAAAGTTGAACTGGAAAGTTGCTCGCTACATGTGGGTCCTAACAATGAAATTAGAAGGAACATATACGCTGAGCTATGAGACAGATATTGCTTTAATGAAAGGCATAATGTTGACACCGCATGAACTTAATATTTAGCCAGTGACGTTTGCACTTTGCAAGAGCCCAGGGGAGGCAATTAGGAGGGCTGTAGAAGGAGGGAATAATTTTACCTGTCAGGTCTGTAAGTGGGCAGCTCTTTGTATGTGTGTGCCTATGTATGCATATTTGTATGTGTATGAATGATCCAGAAGCTAATGAAACAGAGAGGCTTGACTGGGACTGTCAAGCCTGTGGTTAAGAGGTGGGGAAGGAGCTATTTCCAAACCCACAAGATTTATTTCTGGAGCTGGTGGGTAGGTGGGGGTGAATTAGCAGACTTTAGCCTTCAGGGCTTTCATCTGCTTTAAATTCAGCTTAAAAAATTGCTAATGGTAACAGCCAGCAGGTAGGTTACCCATGTACATCTTACAGATGAATTCACTATATTTCTCTTTAAAAACTGTTCTCTGATTATTCACTCCCCTCCTTGACTTCTCAGAATGTGACTGGGGAATGGTAGGTGAACAAGGCTCCAAATTCAGCTCTTGTAGCTCATGGGTCTCCATCCAAATAGCACATGGTTCTGCCCAGAGTTAACCTGGCAAACCAGAGCATTCCTTTTGGGATGGAAAATTAAATGGTGCTGAGCTGGTGTTAAGAGCTGAGCAAAAATGGTCCTTGCTCCAGGAACTTGCAAATGCCAAAACTGCTGTGCAATCGCTCGCTGCTCACAGGAAGGTTTGGCTGAAGTCTGATCTCAGCTTTGTGGTTGCCTTGGTCTTCAGCTAGCACTGAAACCCAAATCTTTCATCTCCGTTGTTTCTGGGAGGTGGGGATCTACAGTATTTCATGCCCAAGGCAGATAAATCTGATGAAGGACAAGAGCACAGAGTACCAAAATGCCAAATCCAGAGTCTTTTTAGTGTCAAGTTCTTAATGGTTTTCCATTCTGAGATGTTTGCACAGTGATTGTTTGTTTGTTTTTTCTCCCCAACTGAAGTTTCTGCCCCATCTCAAAGCTCACTTGAGACATATTTAAGTTACTTGTCAAAGAGAGTGCTGGGGACAGTGCTGTGAACATAACCAAGACTTCTCATCACCATACAGTTTCCTATGCCAACCAGTCTGAACCATCTGAGGTCCTTGCCTGACCCCTACCACAGGCACTGGGAGGGTCTCAAAGTATGGGCCAAACTTCTCCAGAGCATGGCTCTGGTCCTTAAAGCAAATAAAAGCATCGCTTTTCCTCATCACCCACCTAGGTACCTGCTTCTGCCTGATGCTATTGGCCTAAATCAGTTGGCAGTGTGAATACATGGGTCAAGTGCTGCAGCAGAACAAACTCATCATCAAACAGTGCTTTGAGCTAAAACACTTCTGTGGCTCTGAGGCAGTTATTTTTGTGGGCATAATGTATGAAGTAGAGCTTAAAAACTTGTCTTGAGCCAAGCGCAGGGAAGATGCCTCAGCCGGAGGAATGCTTTTGATAGATGTGTTGTTACCGTATCTCTTGGCTGAGAAAAAGTCGTACCTATCCTGCAGATTGAAAGAGATTTCACAGAATTCCAACTGCTGTAGGAAAAGCAGCAACTCTTGATAGCGTTTTCCATTTAAAAACTCATTTCTAGCCCAGCAGTGAGGAGAAAACTGAAAGCTCATTCAAATGAGCCTTTTAATAGAAAAATTGAAGTAAGTATAAACCAATTTCATGATCTTGTCTGTGAGTCATGACTTTTTAAAGACCAGGGACTGATGCTGCAGTTGCTCAGCAATGCTCAGTTACTTATCTGTGAAGAGGAAGGCGATGGTAGGGAGGACCCTGTGGTGTTATTTTTCCAAGGGCCTGGTGGTTTAGCTATCTAATTTGGGAAGCAGGACTATCTCTGACTGACTCTTATCACCCTTTCAACGAGGCAGATAGCAGCCAGCACATTACTCACCATTACTCCATACATATCTGGTTTCTGAGTACGTGTTATAAAACGTGGCAGACAAAACAGTGAAAACTCTCAGACTGGGCACAGGCATGTGGCTTCAGGTCTGTACGGGAGAAGGTGGATGGACTTGTCGTCATCACCTGCCATGGAGGCTGTGAGAGCTGCAGTGGCTCTGCTCTCTTGTCACTCAATTAGTCACTTCTCCTGGGCATTAAGGGGTGGGGATAAACTGTGATAGAGAAAACTTCCTAAATTATGTCACTGTTGCCAAAACTGCGATAATAAGGGCAACTTTATTATAGTTAGAAAATAAAGTCCTTCTCTATCTGTTGCTGTCTCCTCCCTGACAGCTGCTTGTAAGGCACCAGAAAGAGATTTAACCTCATTAGCACTTTGCAAGCCTTATCATCTGCACAGGGTTTCAATGTGTTGAGATTGGGTAGTTTTTTGTTCCTGTTTAGCAGATGGAAAATAGAGCCAGACAATTCAGAGGTGCCAACAGCTCCTTGCTGGAAATTCAGCATATCCCAGGCTTTGGGTGTTAGTGGTACAGCAGAGTGCAGCCTGGATTGCACTGCACTCATCCAGATGCACCCCTTAGGGCGCCCAGATGTACTGGACTTCAGAGGCGAGCTTGGACAGGCAGCAAGAACTCCCATCCTTAGGATCACTTCTTATTTTGGTGCTGGGAAAATGCTCTTAAATATTCTTCCAGTATAAAATCATGATTTTTCAGAAGATGGGCTGAAGTACTCCTGCAGTTTCAGAGAGTGCATTAGGCTCCTTTCTAGCACAGGTAAACTTCCTTTGCCCTCACTGGGAGTGTGAGGAAAGGAGAAGACGGAATGGAAAGCATTTGCCATTTCCTCCAAGCATGGGAGAGAGGTTTTAGGATTGCACAGGACTCTGATACCTGCCATGCCGTGGTGCTGGAATTGCTGATCATGTGACAAATACAGGAAATACATATTTCATGCAAGTCCCTTTAAAACGGGGATCATGCCTTAACCTGCAAGTATGAAGAAAGGTTGATAGAGACTTTCTTGTTGCTGGTGGCAGAAATTTTTGTAGATATTCTTCTCACTTTAAACAAAACACCAAAGCCCCCAAAACACTCCAAAATAAATTATCAGGTCTCTCCCTGCCTTCTGATGGGCACTATGAGTATTCAGGTATATGCGCTTGTGGATGCCTGTGATGGGTAAATGGCGACTGCGGAGTTTGGAAGTCTGGAGAGTCTTGGTTAAAGCCATGAGGATGTGTTGGTAGGAGGAAGGTGCAGGTTGTGATTCCTCATTGTGATGGGTGATACATGCATGTTACTGGGAAACACCCGTGGTTTTGTTTCTTCACTCTTAAATCTGTCCTAGTGCAAACTGGCCTATTAACCGGTAACTAACTGGTTTGAGTGTATGTGTGTAGTGAGGAGCAGGAGCACAAAGGAGGTAATGTTGAGTCACAGCAGTCAAGAAGGATCAAAGATCAGCATTTTTTGGCACACAAAAGCATAAGTGATGCTGAACTCTCTCTAGACTGATTCTAGCGGAACACAAAGCATTTTAACCTCTTAATCCTCGCTTCTGAGTTAGTGCTCACACATTCAGGACTCTGTGGCTTTTTGGAGGTTCTCTCCTGTGTGTGACCTAAGCAAATAACAAGGCACTACTGACTTGTACAGCATATGTTGAATGTTCAGTGTGGCTTTAGCCTTGCAAGCTTTTTGTGTTTTTATTTTTGCCTCCCTTACTGTTAAGGGAATTCATGGAAATCCTTACTGAGAAAGAAGCAAACCTGAAGTAACTGTGGATGTAATATCTCTTATCCTATTTGATTTGTGGAAGCTGATCCCAAGTTGCACCTCACTCTGCTGAGGAGACCTCTAACCTACACTGCCCTCAAGGAAGCTGCTCTGGGCTCTCCTCTACCATCTTCCCACCTCAGCCATTTGCTTATCAGTTCACCAAATGCTGACAGGTTCCTCCTGGCTTCCCTGCACTGTTGTGACTGTGAATCCCTATCTAGAGGTTGTAGATATAAATGTTTTAGGCCTTGTTTTTTCGGTTTGCATATCGGGCTTAACATAGAACCCAGCAGAGATTCTCACTCAGCCAAGGCCATTTCTGCATCCACTGCAGATGAGTGTGGTGCTCCAGGGAACCAGTTTTATTCCAGGCTTCGCTAGTGATTCATTTCTGGATGCTGTCTGCATTATTCCCTCTGGGCCTCAGTTTCCTGTTCTGTAAAATGGAGATAATACCCTTTTTATGGCACAGGGCTGCTTTGAAGCCTTTACAAAATACTCCGATGTGTTTGGATGAAAGTTTCTCTAAAGCAGGTTTAAAAAAGCATGCAGCTCTCATTGAGAGGTTTGTATGAAGCAATCGGGATTCCAGAATTGCTCCCCAGGATGAATGTGTCTGTGTTGAACCTTCAGACAATGCTGAGCACTGAAACAATATTCGTGTAACTTTCTAAAAGCATCCACTGTTGGTGCCCATGGCAGGGTCTGCTGCTATTCATTCTTTTTGTTTATTTTATGTAAATCCTTTTCCCTTTTCATTGAAAACACAAATAGAAAAAGGAGGCTGACAAAAAAAGTGAGTTTTGTCCCGTAAACCCCATAAAATTGATTCATCTCGAAGTTTTTAACAGCACCAGCCCTCTCACTTTAAAAGAACCTCTCCTCTTTCTCCCGACTCTCATATTATGGGGGAAAACCCCTGAAAGCAGAAATGAAAGAGATGCAGAATTTTTGTCTCCTTGCTTTTACTCACTTCGGTCCCTTTATGTCTGCTCTGCCACCTCCCCCTCCTCCATCGCCCTCCCTCCTGCTCTGCCTCAGTTCCCATTGAAATGTCAAATGCAGGAGTTGTCTGCAAGTGAAAGAGGGGCTCCCTGGTGGGAACAGCCTGCCCTCCTAACCTGAAGGCCTCCGCTGTTCTCTTCTCCCCTTTTTGGTGTTTCCCATCCCACTTTCTCAGCAGATGTTGTGTGGGGCAGCACAGCCTGTAAAGGAATGAGTTTCTTTTCACCTGGCCATGTGAATGGGCTGGCACAGAAACGCTGGCTTATTCTCTAACTCTGGCAACAGCTTACACAGAAAGAGATTGTTTCTAAAAGCTGTCTTTTTTTCTTTCTTTTTTTTCTTCTTAGAAGAAGATGGG
>JAOEHY010020345.1:19163-39905 GCA_025447955.1 Psilopsiagon aurifrons
GCGGAGGGGGGGGGTTGATACTGTGATGCCTCAATCGGCCCATGTCTGTGGTGGAGCTTAAGGGGGGTCCTATTCACTGCTGCTGACCAGAGAAGCTCAGGGTGAATTTTCTTCCAGGATACTTGACTTGATGCTCAGATGTCCCATTGCTGCGATGCTGTGGATTTATTCTTGACAGTGCACCATGGGCAACAGGCTTGCTAATCACTAGGGTGCACCTCATATTCATGGAAATGTATGCATGAGCTTTAATTGCAAATAAATGCACTGAGACACATTTGCTTATGGTTTGGTGTTTGTCTTTCCCATATGAATAAACATCCCTGGCTGCTCGTCTCTGTCCTGCACATACTCTTGATAGCACTTTCACAGCCTGTTTGCACTGTTGGCTCTTGATTTACTGTATGGACACTTCTCTTGCTGGATTTTGGCAGGATTTTTCTGACTTCCACTGGATAGTCCAGTGTATTGTGGTGTTAATGATGTATTTTACAATGGAGTAGAGGCCTGGGAGAATCTACTCATGCCATGTTGTGTCTCCTGTCTCCATGCTGCATGCTTGGATGTATCCCCATATGTCCAGTAATGAGCATGGGCTAATTGCCTAGGAAGATAGAAAAATAGATAGGTAATTTGTAGCTATTTAATTTTACATTAGGCAGAGGGATGTAGGGGCAGAGGCTAATGTTGTTGGCATTTCTTTTCAGGGTTGTTAACCAGATATGCTGCCTCTGGGGCATAACAATGCCTCCCTCAGTAGAGCTCTCTAATTCTTTTATTACATTCTTATTAATTTAGCAATGGCCTAAAGTCTGTGAGGCACCTTCCAAGGCATGATCCCTGCCCTGAGGACCTTACAGACTAATTCCAAAGCATGATACAACTAGGGATTACTCAGTGAGGGCAAGGGCCTAATGGAGTAAGAAATGGTTTATATTAGATAAATGGATAAGACCGAATCAGTGCAAGAGTTAATCACGTTGGCCCTTGCAGGCATGTGGGGATAAGCATCTCCTTAGGAGGTCTATGGTGTGGCTGGTTGGTTTATCTAGGTCTTTTCAAGCAGGGACCATGGATAATGGTTGCCTCTCATCTCCCAGCTCTGTTCTTCACCACCTTCCTGTGGATGGCTACTCTGGGAAGCAGTGTGCTCCAAGTGCAAAGAAACTACATGAGTAAATGGTTAAGTCAACCAAAGCATTGGCTGTAACCTTCAAAACCAGCCAGGGATTCAAACAGCTCTCACCCCAGCTCCCTTCTTAGTCCTTTAGAAGGTTGGGGAAGTTGTTTTTATTTGGAATGAAATCACAAAGCTATGCCTTTTTGTCATGGATTTCAGTTCCTGGGAAGCTGCAAACCAATGGTCCCAAACAAAAGAGGGAGGTTGGGGAAAGGGCCCGAGGGGAGCGGGGGTTGAAAAAAGTCTTCTGCTCAGAGGTGGCCAAAGGGCCCCCCCAGCACCTGTCCTCCTGTTTGAAGGCTGTAAGCTGCCCAGCATGGCCAGTGGCTTGTGGGACAGATGGGTCTGCAACAGCTGAAGCAGCTCAAGGCAGGAGGGATGAAAGCGAGAGGTCGAGCCCTCCCCTTGGAGCCTCTGCAGTGCGGGCTGGTGTGAGCCGGTGGGGAACATTTGGTGTCCATGTGGCATCTGGCAGCAGAGTTTGATTCTCTGGCATTTCCTTTGGTGAAAGGAAGAGCAAAGCAATTCACTTCCAAGCAGCTGCTCTGCTCCTCTGAGAGGGAACAGCATCCTCCTCCCTGCCCCAGTCCTTCAGCAGGGTGCTACAGCACAGTCCCCTACACAAACATCCCCAGCCCCAGGTAAACATCCTTTGCCCTCATTTACTCTCTCATTTTTTTACTACTGAGGAAAGAAAGATCTCTTTGCATCACTTACTTTAAGAACTAGTTGCTGTGGCAACTGTATGCGGGGTTTAAAGTGTCCGGCTCTGTCTTCTTGACATCATTGTTTGACTTTCAGTTGCTGGAGCAACAGATCACTGGGAAGAACCAGCGAGGTCGAGGTTTCTCTTTCTTTCTTCCTCCACGTTGCTTTTCTTTAGGGGCTGAGAGCACCAGTGATGGTTTGCTTTTGACTGAAGACACACACTGTTAACATATGATGGGAATATGTCAGGCAGTATTAGAAGAAATGGAGGTTAGGTCAAAGGCTCATTACAATGGGAGAATTCCTGCAAAACTGAAAAAAAAAGAAAGAGAGAATGAATGAGCCATTATCTTTCCTAAGATCAGAGGGTTAGAGAAGACATGGTTCCAGCACACTTAGCGTTAGGCTCTTGCCACAAATATTTTTCTATTAGTTGTTCTGAATCCCAAGTTTTCCCAAAGCAGAGACATAGATGTGATAAGCAGAGAATGTAAAATGCCATCAGATATAGCTAAAGAACTCAATACTATAATGTAGGTCATTCATTTCCTCTTAATGCAATGCTACACTTACAGCTTCCTTCCCAAAACTTCTTTCTGTCAGTTTTGTCTCTGGCCACAGAATTGCTGTTTAACCCATCCCAGGCAGTTTTCCTCTGCAGGAGGGGACAGGGAGCAGCTATTTACTTAATCACTGGCTTCCAAAAGGTCCATTTCCTCTACACTGCTTGTTCAGGGCACCGGCTGTAGTCACAGGGATGGTGGGAGCATGATGCTAGTCAGAGGCACCAGTGTCATTCTGTGAATGCAGAGGGACCATTTCTCCCCTGAGATAGCGGTATCTTGAAGATGAAACACTGAGACTTCAGTAAGCAGAATATCATCCTCTGGCAAAATACTTATAGTCAGAAATGCTCAGCTCCAGACTCTCCATTTGTTTTAAGCACTGTGGTGTCTAACAGCATCTCGGTCCTAGCTGAGAACTTTGGGTGAACAAACACAGTGTTTCTGCACAGAGCTCTTTGTGAGATTTGGCTGGTTTTCCTCTGGGGTTAGTATTTTGCAGAGCTTGAGATGACGACAGCTACTTGCTTTTAAGCTGATGCTAAATATGCAGTTCTCTGGGCTTCAGATTTGAATTTCTTCCTGGCATGAGGCTGACCAGGCATGGAGCAAAGGCAGAGCAAGGGGGAGGCTGGAGGTAGGATGATGCGTACACTGGAACACAGTTTTGGAATTAGGTATTGAATTAGTACTAAGTGAAATGTCAAAGCAGGGGCTGGATTTTGGCAAATGCTTTGTTTAAAACCTAAATGATAAACTACTGCTATTCCAGGAGGCTAATACCTGACAAAATATCCATAGGATTTCAGTTTGTGTCAGTAAATCAGGTGCGACCTTAATTGATGCTGTTGGACAGAACAAATTAATTGTAAAATGCAGTTTTTAATTAAAATGCAACTGGAAGTTAAAAGTCAATTTTGAAACCAAAATTAGAGAATAATAATAATAAAAAGTGAAACCTGTTGGTATCAAAGTAAAGGAAGCCATCATTAAAATGTATTTAAAAGCTGAGCTTTTCTTGTTCTGAGAATTCCTGCTAGTGTATCTGACTGCTCAGCTCATTCCAGGTTTCCGCACATATATATATACATAAAAAAAGTGCAAACTTTTTCACAATGAAGTTATGGTTTCAGTATTATACCCTCACTGCCCACAAAATACACAGAATTCAAATTAACAAATATACATGCCTCAAAGTCTACACAATGTCAGCCACAAATATGTATGCAAGAATGCTGGTTGCTAGAGTTTGGAGTTAGCTATTAGTGAACATTTGTATGGTGTTCAGATAATTTGTTCTTCAATGCCACATGTGTACCACATGGTTCAGATGTGGTTTGAGGAGCTGTAAAATGGGATTTCAAACTGGTTCTCTTCCTACTCTTAAAGCCATGGCTCAGTTAGGGATCAGATGCATCTTAACTATAGGGCTGGAGTCCTGAGTCTGGGATATTGTGACTAGCTGGGTTTTCTGGAGGCTAAAAGGCATGGAGGCAGCTGGTTATTAGTGAATTTGTGCACGTGCCAGTCTGCAGTGAAATGTACTTGAAATAACCTATCCTAGATGCCTCTATGAGGATGATGGCCCTGATGATTTAGCTATTTTGGTTCCAGCTTGAATTATTCATGTATTTGAAAACACTCATGAATTATTTGTGTTTTCTCTAAATATATAATTTAAAAACCCCAAATCCTTCCGTTGAAATATAAAAATGAAATTTATTTATTTATTTTCCCTGCTCTGAGATGCTGTCCTCATCCCGAAAGAGCCTTTCAGCCTTAGGCTTGTGGGCAGCTGCAGTGTCAGGTCACAATAATGTCTCAGGCATCAGCATCACTGCATTAACCTGTGCTAATGGAGGATCAGCCCAATTCAGGAAGAAAGGGGAAGACTCTTTCAAAATTTAGATGTGACCCCAACTTGTTTGCTTAATTTATGGGTACTGGGGTTTTGAGAATTGCAGCTATCTTGCACACATGGGTTTAGAATGTAGAGAATGCTTCACAAGCTGATGCATCTGGACTTAAGGTGCCCAGCTGTGGATCAAAAGAGCTTGATCCCTGCAACACAAAGTCCTGATCTGGTACAAATTCAAAGGCTGGTTCAAATGCATTCAATTGTTCTGTTGACATAGCGTTATCCTGGAAACCTTTATGCCAACTCCAGTACTGTCTGTCATCTTGAGGCTGACATAATGTGGCCAGCTTAAAACTGGAGCGCATCATATCATGTGCTCAGGCTAATTCAACAAAAAAGCGTTTGTGCTTGATCCAGATCAAATCTGCTCTGCCACGAAATATGGGAGTGCAACAGATGTGATATTAATAGACGTGGAACCACAGCCTAAGCCTCTCCCCCTCCCAAAACATCTGCAGCAGCAGAGGGGGGACGGCAGCGCAGGGAGGAGGCATCCTGTGGGGACAGCAGTTCTGCTCTTGTTTAACTGTGTGAACTTCCCAGTGCTTACATTAATTTTAAAGAAAGTACTTTGGCACAACTGACATAAAATCTGGTCCCTGCACCTCCAGGGATTAGTTTCTTCCAGGGCAAGTTTAAGTAGCTGCACTCTAAGGAAGCATCTTAGCATATGATGGAGTTTCTCTCATTTCTTTTCCTCACAACTCTTTCGTTGCAGTAGAACTGCGTTATCTAGGTACTGTATTAGTAGGTTTTTAACCTCTTCAGATTGCCTGAGAGATCTGGCTGGCCAAGGGGCCTTGATTTCACCTGGATGTAGTATTGCCCTGAACTACACAATGGCACTGCTGAGCCTTCTTAAATTGTCCCTTCGATTTCATTGTTTCTATAAAACCAAGATCTGTGCTTTTCCCTGGTGGAAAGAAGTGCCTCATAGTTATCCATCAGATTCCCTGGTCGTTTTTCTCTTGTATTGACTCCACGTTCCATAAGAAATCTCTCACTTTTGTTACTTCTGTCATAAGAATTTAGACACCCCCCATTAGCTGGTTAATGCACGTTCACTTTGTCAAAAAGTACCAACTGCTTATGTGGAGCGGTTGGGATGTGTGTGTGTGAGTGTGTGCTCAACAAAAGCCTTTTCTCTCTTCATCTCTGTGTTCTGGGACTGAGGCCAAGTTGTGATTGTAATAATGTAATCTCTTCTGAATACTTGAAGTGATGGGAAAAAATGAGATTTTGAAAATGAAATAGATTAATCTATACAGCTAGAGGGGGGAAATCATGCATTGCAATTAGCTCTTGAGAGTAATTTTCCTTAAAGTAGTACAAGCCAGGTGTGCAAAAGTATTCCTCTGCTATGAGAGTCTCGCCTCTCCTTCTGCAGTCCTTGGAAAAGACAGTGACAAAGTCATTGGGGATGCTTCTGATGAAGGGATTGAACTTAAGGCGACTTGATGAGACGTTGCTTTTCAGAGGTTCCACTTATGGAACTCTCTGAAAATTAACCTCCTCTTCCCCTAAAAATGCCTCAAAAATGGAAGCAGCTGCTCACTTCAGCATACAGGAGGACTTTATTTCTTTGTGTGCTCGTGCACACAGGGGAACGGTGATTTATCAAGAAATGTTATTTAACTTTTGTTCGGGATGAGATCATTCCCTAAAAGGTGTTTGCACTTTATTACCTTGCTGACTGGGGCTGCTAGCTTTGCTCTGCATGCATCAGAGCAGAGGAAGAGGGTAACGTGCTTTTTCACTGGCCAGGGAATTGGGCTTGTCTTGGAAGAAGGAAGTTGACCCTCTTAACTCACCGTATGCCTGCTCCTGCTCTGCCTCCTTGTGAAATGAAAACTGCTCACACAAAGCACAGTGGTTGAGCCTGTCCTCACAGCCTAGGCTGGGAAAACACAGCCAGGTAATGGCCATCACTTGGCTGATGAACACCATTCCTTAAGCCAAGATAATCCAATGACTTTTGATTGTGAACAGAACTCTTAGAAAACCCTTCTTAGCTGTGAAGCCACCTAATATTCACCTTTATTTCCTTTCCTTAGCCAGGAAGCGGCAGTTTTCTGATGTTATAGCAAATGAAGTGTAGTGACTGGGACTGGAGGAGTATTTGATTCCTTGACAAAGACATTTATTGACTGATGGAGTCTGGTGCTTGCCCAGAGCCTCCCCCTCTTCCCCTGTGCCAGGTGCAGAACAAAAATCTCCCATCCTGGTGCGTTCAACCTCCTCTTTCATCCCTGATCTACAGCCGGCTGCGAAGGACATATGATTTTAAGAGAATGTGCTGCTTTACCTCATTCTGAGTTTTATATCCCAGCTAGGCATACTGATGTTTTTCAAACTTCCTTTTCAATCAGTCACTTTGGCATTGTAATGACTTGGGTTGTTCTTTTCTGAAGCCTGTTTTAATTCTTTACCTTTGTATTTTAGCAGCAAGTTGCCTTGAATTTACAGTTCCTGTGGAATTCCTCTATGAATAGCACCTAGGTTTCCTACTCTGCAGCTGCAAACAAGGTTTATAAGCTTTTGGGATTTCTTGGCAGCTAATAACTCCCAGACTTGAGCATAGCTCATTTTCGAAATGTTTCTCATGCTTCAATCTGGACAGCGTTATGCAGGTCAGGGAATCCTGTCAGACTGGAGGCCAGGGGAGGATGTTCCATCAAAAGCTTTTTTGGCAAATTAAAAAAAGCCAAAAGGACCTTTAGGAATACTGCTTAATATCCTTTCCATCCCAAATAGGAAAAGCACCTGTAACTGATGCCAAGCACAGGACAAAGTAAATAAAAAGACTCCCCAAGCAAAGACCTCCAACTGGAAATGTTTCCTGAATGATCTCACTGAGAATCCCGTAAGTGGCTGGATCAGTTTTCGGGAAGAGGGAACATAGGCTTCAACTCCATACTAAAAGACAAGAAAAATCTTCAGGAAAAACAAAAGGAGCCAATCCCAGATGCAAGCTGTCAGGGTGCTGGGATTTTTGTCATTCCTGATTGGTACCTTTTTGACACACTAAAAGTCATTGGGATGCAGCAAGGCTTGAGGTGAGGAAACACATCTGAAAAGTGACATATGATTTCATCTTGTGCCCACTCTGGTATAGGCAGAGCAGGAGCAGAGCTTGAAGGCTGAATATTGATTGTCTTTATAGACTTGGTATCAGCACATGAGGGATGTGGTATGTGACAGGTTGAGCAGCAGAGGACTTGTTTCATGTCATTTTGGACTTCATTCAGCTGTGCTGTATAGTAAATGTGCTTGTGTTTGGTGTGTTGTCACATGGAGACAGAACCCTTTAGGCTTGTGGCATCACCCAGATTTAGGGCTCCCCTTATTTACAGACTTGCACTGTTAGCAAGAACAAGCTGCCTCATCAAACTCATCACCAAGTTGGGGTTTGCCCTTAACTAGGAGCGGATCTTTGCTTGCATCTGACCTAGAGTCAGATACCGCCTCTCCTTTTTGATGATATGCCTGCAATCAGTATTTATTTTAGATTTAATCAGTCAGTGCATTTCAGCAAATACCTCAATAATTATGATCTTGCTGTCAGGGAGAAAGGAAATTAAACCTCAGAAGATCACATCAGAACTGTGAATCTGAACTCATTGTAACAGGGATCCTAGGCAGGACTCGTCGTACTGAGCAGGTTTAGAGGCATGATCCAGAGAAAAATACACAAGATTTTTCTGTATATTTGGGCCAAACTGACTCACTAAGAGACACATTTGGATGGGTATTTTCACTTAGCAAAAACACCTGCTCCAAGCTGGATCTTTATTGTCTGGAATTCTTGTGACTCATGGTCTGCTTTACTTCTACTCTTCTGAATTTTATCCCTTCAAAGAGGTTAAACTGGATGTATCTTAAGATTCAAAATCCAGTTGTCTTTGGTTCCAGCTGCACTGAAAATACTGCACGGCATTTTCTTGTTGAGCCTAAGAAATGTGTAACAATTGGATCACACAGATCAGATGTTTTCAACCTGCAAGTGAATTTGAGAGGCCTCCCTCCTATTTTAATTGCCAGGAAAAAGAGTCTTGAAATCTTCCTTTTCCATTGCATCACAGCATCTTGAGATAGAAGAGACTGAGATCTGCCAAAATAAATCCTCACTGAAAGCTTGCTTGGAGTTTTAGGAAAGATTAGAAGAATTTATCTGAGTTGAATTAGTTTGCCTAATCCTAGTGATAATTTGGCTGAAGATGTTCACTCCTCTCAGATGTACTGCAGGCTGTGTGTTGTAGTACTTGGACACAGACTTAACACAGAGAGAGTCTCAGTGAACTTCCATACCACCACCTGAACACCTTCAACTTGCCAGACCGATGCATTTCATCAATGTGGACTTTTCTGTCACAATAAGATAGCTGAATATGAGGTAGGAGCCTGCAACTGCAAGTGTGTTTAGAAGGGAAAGTAATGCATATTCCATATGGTAGAAATTGATGTCTGGTAATAGATGTTTCGCGTATTCCAAGAACAACATTTGCTCCAAATGAAAATTCATACTCTTTAACTCTTCTTTTAACCTTCAGCTTGTTTTTTTCAAGTTGAGGTCTTGGTTAATTCTGCTTCTGCTTTAGTGGTTCTGCTTTCTTTCATAGCATCTGTACTGAGTGATACCCTTCCTCCACAAATGCTATCTGTGGTCTCAGCTTCACACTGCCCTTCATCCCCAGTACCCCTGCAGGGAGGGCCCTGCAGTGCTGACAGCTTTTAATGAGCTGCAAAAATCCAGGGCAGAGGAGGTTGCTTTCAGCCGGGGAGGGTAGGCTTATCTCTTTATTTACAGTCTCAGAAATACTCTTGGGTCCTGGGAGATGAAGGGCCTGTATGTGTAAATACAAAAGACAATTATATTGGTGTTACTGTCAAGTGAGGATGATTGAAACATGGTGACAGAACCATCCTCTGATGAAGCTCTGGATGGAGGGTGTACTTCTGTCCCAGGCTCTGTGCTCCAGGACTGTGCCTGCTTCACTGAATGCTTACTTAGAAGAAAGAGGAAAGAGGTTCCAGTGTTATTGCATAACTGAGTATTTGGTTTGGAGTTTCATGTTCTGACGCTTCATTAAAAAAACCAAAACACAGTCTTTTTGTTTAAAAACTCTTTATAACACAAAAAAGTAAGTTACTTACTGTACTCTTAAGGGGGGAAAAAAAAGGGAAATTATTAAACAACTTGTAAGGCTCAGAGTAAGGCTGAATCTTCTTTTCAGGAGAGATGTGATCCTTAAATACTTGGTAAGAATGGCATTAGCAAGTGCTCTGGATAATTTCAACCTCAGACAGTTCAGCAAAAGCAATGTCTCACTTTTTCTGGGCATCTTCAGTAAAAATCACCTCCAAACCATCCTTATACATCATTTTCAGGAACAGATGTGGAAATGCAGCAGTGTCTGGGCTGGAGGATGAACAGTGTTCAAGACAATGTTTGTATTACTTGGTACCAAACTTGTCTGGGCTGGAAATGAGCAAAAATACCATTTTCCGTGCCATCTTCAATGGCAGCTGGGCTCTGGGTACCAGACCTGGCATAGGAAGGGCTAGTGGAGGTCTTTGCCTAGGCAGAACAGTCCTTCAGCTGCTGCAAACCACATAAATGCATATATGTGTGTGTGTATATGTGCATATGTCCTGGATATAGTTACACTTTTCTCCCTTACGTTTCCTTCTTCACCATATATGACTCTGATCAAGCTGTGTAACTTGAAATGCATAAGTGAGAAGGTCTTGTGGGATCTTTTAACTCCAGTGAGGCAATGTGGTTCAGACTCCCATCAAATAAGGTGACAAAAGTTGTATCTGATGAAGACCAGGGGGGTACGTCATCGGTTCAAAACAAGGGAACCAAAACAGAGTGAAGAATTGCAGCCAATGTGCTGGGAAAGACTCCAAGAAAATAGGAAAGCTGCCTCTTTGTGCGGATGAGGAACATTAACTGGACAATGGAGTGAAGAAACACCAACAAAGAAAAGAGAGACCTTCATTTACAGAGAGAGACTTTGTCCAGTGTTGACATCTTCTTCTTGGACTGGTGCATGCCTGTTTCGGCTGGTGCCAGAAGGTGCAGAGAAGGTCCTGGGATTTTGTGAGAACCCTGAAGACTATAGCTCTCTCTGCTTTGTGATACACAAATCACTTATAGCAACAGAGTAAGGCTTTCAAGTCTCCTTTTCCACCATTTAATGAGACCCTGGCTGCAGCAAAGAGAATCCTGGGCCTCTTCCCATGGATTGTTTGGATGTTTTGCTGGAACAATATTTGTGATGCACAGACCCAGCTTTTTTCCCAGGCATGAAGGGAAGAGAAATTTAAGGAGAGAGGAGAAAGGAGACTGCTGGTAAAAAGGAGAAAGCCTGTGCATTTTTCACTGTGTGTACATATCAGCAGCCCGCTGTTATACCAGATATAGTTGTTGGCTTGCCCATTTTCACATGGTGAAAGGATGCCTAGAACAATGGGTTGGTTCCTGCTAAGGGAAGAGTGGTCAGTATAGTAGATATGTAAATCTCCAGCAAACTTACATTCACTTTTAGCTGCCTGAGGAAGATACTGTTGGTTTAAAGAATTTTGTTCCCAATGACTGTACTTTTTTCTATAAGAATAAGATCTCTGTAGGGGAGAAGACTGTGAAGAGTGTTCCTCATGCTAAGACACGTGATCAAACTTTCTGTATGGTTATGGAGAGACATGCCCTTAGCCTAAATCTTTTAACTGACCCTTTAAAAAGATTCCTCTACAGCAACTGTCCTAGGCGCTGGCACAAATCATGACCTCTATCCTATACATGAGAAGATCTGGAAACTGGAATGGATGAAGGTTGTGTGTGTTCTTAGGTGACTGCCACGGGATGGAGAGCAGCAGGGCGTTATTTCATGTTCTCCTGAAGAAGCTAGACAGGACTGCCAGCAGGAAAGGAGGCAGCTGCTGGAAAAGCCCTCAAAAGACATCAACTGTCTTTTTTCCTACCTGGTGTGACCTTTGGCAATCACTCTTCTAATTTATGCATTGACTTAACCAGTCAGTCCTGTCAGTGCCGGCAGCTTGCATTTTCATATCATTTTTCTCAACCCATGGGCCTGGTATGAGATGAATATCTGTCTCATGGTGGCACAAAGAGGAACTTCCAGGACTTTCAGCTTGCAGATGCACAGATAAAGATGAGAGGACATCTGGTCTTACCCGCTGTCTGTTGCAAGCTGGCTGCAGTACCAGAGACACAGGCTCTTGGCAGAGGTTTCTAAAGTGGCTTGAAGTGGGGAGGAGGGAGAAGTTCCTGAGGATTATATACCCTTACTCTTTTGAAAAAGCAGGAAGATCCTGGGGAGAGGGATGGGTGAGAGAAGCTGCCAGATGTGAAGAGATGCTCAGCCAAAGGAGAACTTCCAAAGGCTGAATCTGATTTTGTAAGAGAAGACAGGCAGAGGTATTCCCTTGCAAAGCTTTCACATGCATCTCCAGACTGGTCTATCAACACTGCTTGCAAGAAGACAAATGTTCAGGCTAGTGGCACCCTCTGCTCCCACAAAATGCACATATCACCCAAAGACAGATGAGTATTGGCTTTTTTTCAAGTTCTTGTTATTTAAAGAAGGAATCATCTCAAATAAGGACAATCTGTGATCAATCTGTAAAGATACTTCACGGTTGTGCTGTATGATAAGCACAAATAGAGACTGGCTATCTAAAACTGATATATTCCCCTGAAGCCCCCAACTCAGAAGTAGAAGTATCTCACATGCAGACAATCACCTAGGGTTAAATTCTTCACTGGTGTAAACTGGCAGAAATCCACTGAATTCTCCCATAAATCAATTTAATTAAAAGTGTCTTCTGATGTGTCTTTGTTTAGCAATAACGCTCATTTGAGAAGGTGTTACAGCAAGAAAACAAATCTCTTTACATTCCCTCCCCTGACCCCCATAGCTCAATGTTCATGTTTTTTAAACAAATATTTGTTTTGTAAAACTGGAATAATAAATGTATTGTTCACAAAGAACCTTTTGTTCTGCCAATAGATTTGCTCAGAAGAATGCTTATCTACGGTTATGCATTGGAGAGGGAGGAGAGAAAGAGCTGGTATAATTCACAGGTATAAACTGTCCATATATATGGTGAAGATGAGTTTACCTGATAAAATAAGACCACCCTCCCTGCAACACTATACCTGAAGCATTAAAAACCGCAGTACTTTTCTGAACTTTTGAAATCATGAACGTTTTTTGGTTTTAGCTTTTCTACAAATCTGACTATTCCACTGAGAAGAACCCATTAAGCCCAATTCAGCAAAATGCTCCAGAGCAGCAAATCACTTTGCCACATGCTTAACTTTAAGCAAGAGCTTAAGTCTCAGGCATTCAAACCATTCGTGTGTGATTTATTCCTGGCCTTTTGGAGAGCAAAAGGAATGCAACGTGGCCAATCCACAGCCGATAAGCAGGCAAAACTGAAGTGACAGACTGAGGTGCTGAGAAATATTTGCTTGACTCTGAACTTGTGTATCGGCTGGAAAGGGCTCAGATGTTTTCTTGACCTCTGTAGGGAATCCTCATTTTTTTTTTCCTGCTTTTCATGTGGGCTTTACCCATTCTTGTGTTCCTAAGCCCCAGGTGCTCTTGCTCAGCACTTGCAGCATGACAGCACGTAGCATGCAGGCTTCAGGACTGCTTTAGGAACAAACTGGGACAGATGGCGAATCTTCTAGGTTGCTATGGCTGTCAATGATCAGCTCCCAAACAGGTCTCAATCCCTTTCAGTCTTCAGTGCATATGTGATTTAGGTTATCTATTCTGCATAGAACATCTGTCTTTCGTATTTTCTCACCTTTATGTCATATGGAGTCTCCCAAACCCATGAAATGTCAGGTGCCATTATCTCTCGTGTGCCAAAATGGTCCTAAAAGGAAGTTGTGTTGGTGACTGCCAGTCCAGTCATTCTTTAAAGCATCCTTGTGATCATTTCATTTCCATATTCAACCTCTTCCCTCTGGTGAAGGAACCATCCAAATAATGTACTTAGATACCAGGTAAAAGCGCATGTGTCTGTGCAGCAAAATGATACAGTATGGCTGTGTGGTACTTCCTTCTTAGTCTACCCCGCATCTCCCTCTTCTTCCTTCTCTGTGCTCTCTTCCTGAAGACTTTCACCAGGGAGGAGTGGTCACTCACCCACCCTTTCTCTTCAGAGCAACCCAAGGTTCATAGCCCATCAGGCAAGCAGGTGTTATAATGAACGGTGTCATCCAGTGGTTTGCAACAAGAAGAAAATCCTGGACTCCTAGGAACCGAAGAAGAAACATGGGAGAAAATGCAGACCTTGAACATATCTCGGACTAGAGACATAATGTGCTAATGCAGAGATTTTCTTGGAAGTACAGGAGGCTTCAGCTCTCCTCTGGTTGGCTTTGGTTGATGGGCTCCAGTCCTACCTTGCAGCTCATCACTGCCTGTGGTTTCTCCTCCTAGGCAGATAAACGCTACATATTCCTTGATCTTCACTTTTGCAGTCCTCACTGAATACAAATGTGCAGTTCTTTCATGCATGAAAAATAAGGTTGTGTCAGTGCTGCTATAGTGAGACCAGCCACTGAAACTGTATTTGCTTCATTAAATCCTTTTGTCTCTGAAATATGTTTGCTGTGTTGAACTGATGAGACCTTCTCACTTCATGACATGTTTATGGGCTTTAGTAAAGGATTTGATGGACGATTTTATCCTTCAAAAGCAAGGATTTAAATTTTATTCTGCATTAAGCAGGAATATATTGGGGGATAAACTGATGTTTCTTACTTAAAAATCTTATTTCATTTGATCCAAAGCACCTTGTTTTTCAGAGTTAAACATGACTGGTGGAAGTAACTTTAAATTTACTCGACACTGAAACCTAAGAGTAAGGTCTGAATTGACCTTAAAACGTGTATGTCCTTTTTCGGACTGAAAGAGGAAAACTAATCAGAAAGGAAGAAAAAGACTGAAGGAGCTTAACTAAAAGAGACAATCCCTTCATCACCTAAATAAAACCCACTAAGTGTTGAAATGAGGTCGAAAGACATTCGTTAAAACTGTGAAGTAGAAAGCCAGTAATTATTTCTTTGGAAAGTCTCTCTTAAGTACTTAAATAGAAGCCTGGAGGAGGCTGCCTCCAGCAAGAAGGAATTGCCCCTGGCTTTACCGGGAGTGAGGGAGAGAAAGGAAGCAATTACGCACTGAACAATGGCGCATTAAGACGCTCCTTTCTGTTTTCAAACCCAAGCTCCCACCCCAGTGTGCTTCCCAGGTGGGTGAGAGGAGGAGATGGCCTCCTGGGGAGGCAGCCAGCTGCAGGCAGGGAGCTGCTCTCTTCCATAGCCGAAACTCAACCAGAAGCTTCTTGCCAAGAGGTCCTTGTGCCCTGCTCCCTCCTCAGTTTCCCTGGTGGCTTACCAGCTGGCTGAAATGCTGAGAACACGATGTAGTTTTGCCGTGTCCCTATCTCCCTCGTGTTTCCATTCTCCCAGGGTGAGGATGGACAATGCATGGCTGCCTGATAAAACCACCCCTCACCTTGCCTCAGCTCAGAGCAGAGGGAGGATGGGCTGGCGATGAAAACAGCACTTCAGCTGGATTCAGCTCAGGTCTGGGAAGCAGCTGAAGATGATACAGTGGCAACCGACTGACCAGAGGGAAGCGGCAGACACAAATCCTCCAAAGCCGGGGCTAAGCAGTTGTGCAGCCCCATCCTGCAAGGCACTGGAGTCCCTGTGCTCCTCTGTAGGTTAGCAGGAACCGGGATCAGCCAAATATGCTGAAGAGGCAGCCCTGAACCCATTTAAAAAGAAACCAACACCTTTTCTTATTAAACCCTGAGCAAACTAACACAGGCCCTCTCTCAAACCTGCCTTGCAGTCAGAGTGGGAGTATCTTGCATGCAACAGAAAGCTGATGGGTTTTAATGCAGTGTCCCTGGTGGGGCAAAATAAATCAGCACCACACACGGCCCCGTGTAAAGGTCAGCGAGAGGTGTTTCAGACAAGAGCTCCTTCCAGCCTCCACTGTGCTTCCAGTTAGTGCTCTGTGAACCGCCCATAAGGGAGCACTAACAGGGTTTTGGCACGCACGTGTGCTATCGACTGCTCTGCCGCACATTTGCCTTCCAGGTTCACCCATCTCCCCTCTATCAAGTGCTCTGCTTTGCAAGAACAACCCTGGGCAATACTGTGCCGGGCTGAGCCCAGTGAACAGCCGGAGCCTGGTCTGTTTTATGAGGTCTCTGAAGCTCCATGACAAGTTGGCAATGCTCTCTGTCCCTCCTCTCCTCCTCCAGCCCCAGCTCCTCCCTCAGCCTTGGCCTCCAGCCTCAGGCTGTTTTGCAGCTGGACAGTATTTTGGGGCTGCATAGAACAGTGGACTCCCATCTCAGGCCTTGCTTCTCTTGCATACAACCTTAACCCCTTCTTCCTGTTCCTCCTCCTGTTGCCTTGTTCTTACACTTTGCTTTCCTTGACCCATTTCTGCACTTTTTCTTCCCCCATCCTTTTGCAGTTAGGTGAGAGAGATGTTTTCTGAGCTCTAGGACACCTATTTCTGCTTGTCATGTGAGAAGTTTTGTACCTCCTTCCTCATGAGACTGTTCCCAGCTCCATATTTCTAGCAAGGTTGTATGAAGCATGTATGAAGGCATTCCTGCAGCCATGGTTTGGGCTGTAGGCTGAGTGGCTGGAGGGGTTTATCTGAATGGAAACCACCCCAATGCCTCCATAGTATGTGTGCCTCCTCCATGCCTGTCCTGTGCCAGAAGCTGATGCCGCATTCACCTGTGTGCTGCCTCACATGTGCTGGGCGCATTTTCACCCTTTTGTTCTTTCTCTGAATATTGCTGACTTCAGAGATTTTGTACTCCATATCTGTAGGTCAAAACATGTGATCATATGGTGCAAGCAGGGCTGACCCCTGTAACGATGGTGGGTCATGAACTCACCAAGGGGACTGGTTTTGTTCTCTGGTCAAAGGGAGCCTGTTGTGGGCCCCTCTTGGGGCAGGCTCTGCAGGAACAAGCACAATGGGAAAACCAGTGAAGGTAGGGCTGCAATGCCCCCAGGGACTTAGGTGTCCATCCAGACTAGAAGAACCTGATGGCTGAAACATGGGCTTTGAACTCATCATCTCACCTTAATGCTGTCTTAGACTGAGTCAACCCTTCTAGACTGCACCCTGGATCATGGCATGGATGCAGCCACTGTTGGACATCTGTGTTACAAGTCCCTAATGTCTTCACGTTCTTTATACCATGCGTGTATTCAGCCCATGAAAGAGCGGGTCAAACCTGCTCTTGGGTTACCCTCCCATCCACACTGTGAAGCCTGAAACTTGCACTAATTACCACCTAAGGCCTGCTTTGGGGATTACTGTTGGAGATAGTGAGGACTTTGGGTAGGTCTGAGCAAGATGAGAGCAGGGTCACAGGTGAGCCTAACCAAAGGTGTCCTAAATTTAGCTGCTGTCTGCTAAAGTAGTTGAAAGGTGATAGCTGCAGGTGGAAATAATGAAAGTTGTGGAACTCAGCTGTTGAGCTCAGAGAGTACATATACCCATCCAGCCCTAGGGGAGAGCTGTGTTTTGCTGAGGTTGGTGGGATCTGCAAATCGTGGTTCATTCTCCATCAGTGCTCCAACGTAGGACCAGTGCTGTGGTTTGGCTTTATAAATAGTTCTCTTTCACTTAAGTGATGGAGTTGTTGCTCTGTTCTCCTGTCTTGCCTGTGTCTTGCTTGTAGTTGGGAGTAAGGAATAGAGTCCATGTGCAGCTGTGCGTGGATCCCCTCTGAGTGCTCCTCTGCCCAGCAATCTGTAATCCTGATAAAGCACCATCTGGGCTGTAAGCGTGTGGATATCCAACATGACAGCACCTCAAATTCCTAGTTTATGCTTATTAATAACAAGCTGTAAAAATAGCAGTCAGACAAGATGAGATCATGGGGCTGATTGTGGGATGCCATATGCTGTCTGTTTCACTGAGCAAGCTTCCCACAGAGGAGACCTGTGCTCCCTTGCCAGAGCGGAGTGGGACTGGGGGGCAGAAAGGGGTCTGTGGGCTCTGTTCATTTTGGGTAAGGTTTGTGGGAGAAGCTCCAAGTCTGAAAAGCAGCAGGTCTGCAGAGAGGACAAATAAACCAGGGGTTTTAGGTAGTTTTACCTGGCTGTGCCTCTTGCTACTCTGGCCTGCTGTGGCATGGACAGTACGTAGAGACCTTTGAGACCAGTATACCTCTGTTTCCTTGAGATGGTGGTACCTTAATAGAAGCAAAATATTTTTCTGCCCTTCTTCGATTCTGTTTACTGTGAAGTTAAGATCTGAAAAACCCCAGTGAGAAAATGCTGGGCCCATTTACATTGTACATGCTTCAGAAGGATGATGTATATCTTGGCCAGCAGCAGAATAGCAACATTCTCTGTACTCAAAGGAATGATATTTCCAGCACCTAGCAGTGTCCTACTTGTCTTTCACAATCCTCTGTCTGAGAAGTGTTACTCTAGATCAGGGCTCTTCAAACTTGGATGGCTCATGGACAACTATGCTGTGCTGGAAAAGTGTGAAGGGCAAGAACCTGCCCTCTGCTAACCTGGGTCAGGGTGCTGGTGACTTCTTTTGCTCAGGAGATTTGCCTGTGCTGCACCTGGGCTGAACAAACAGCAGAATCAAACTTTCTGAATCCTTCCCTCTGTTTAAGGAATTAATTTTCTAACTTAAAGATTGTTGCTTCCTTGGTAATACCCTGGATTGCAGAGCTGCATATTCAAACCCTCCTGTGGACCCTTGTCTGATTCCCCTTGCTGTGGTGCATTACTGCCTTGCCAGAGAGGCTGGTTTTGAAGGGGGGGTGACTGTAATACCCAACCTAGCCCCTTCCTTGTCTGGCCTGAAAGAGGCTCAAGTGCCATTTAAAGCTTGCACAATCAAAAGCAAGTGGGACCTTTGGTAATATCCCTTCCCAATGCCGCAGGTTCTGCTGTCCCAGGATGTGTGTATGAGTCATTGTCTGGAAATCCAAGTAGCCAGATGTCCGCCAGATACAGCCGAGCTCCTGGAGCTGCTAACTTCAGCAGGAAGGGTTAGTTAGAACCCTGTGGCTGTTTCTCCTTCCCTGTGGAGGTGGCTGCAGGTGAGAAGCTCGCTCCATCCCTGCGGGCGGTGGGGCAGGGAGCCAGCGCCTCTGCGACCCAGGCAGCTGGGTCCATCTCTGTGCCCCACGCTGGGGTGGAGGGGAGGCTGCTGCAGCCGCTCTTGGCTGCGGTGGTGGTATCTTGCAAGGAGCAGTAAGAAGGACCCCTGCAGGCCCCTGCTCCGAACAGCTGGGGAAATGCTCCTTTGGGCTTTGCTGGTGCCAAAGGCTTTTTATTTCTTAGGGCAGCATTAACCGGAGGGCTTTGTCCCTCGCTGCTCCCTTCCGTCCCTTTGGATTGCAGTCTGTGCAAAGCACAAGAGGACAATGTTGCTGTAGCGTTTGTGTCGGGGAGTTTCTGGAGGGAGGCAGAGTCCTGCCTTGGAGCTGTGTCCTGGTTTTGCAACCAGGACTGTGCTCTTCTACTAAAAACGTTGTTTTTCCAAGTTTTCATGTTGCCGAGAAGCCTGGTGGCAATGTAGCATGCAGGTGTTCTACTGCTGCAGACACTGGTACATGAGACTTTTATGAAGAGCCCTCCCCAATAAAATAACTAGTGTTGAACTTAATAAACTCTTTAAAATGCTGTGAAACACCAGGGAGTCCTGTTTTGAGGAAGGTCATTGTCTCTTCAGGAGAAAACCGCAGCTTTCTGAGAAGAATATGTGACTAGGTCGAGCTGATAACTTGTTGGCCAAGGTTAGTGATCTCTCTCTCCTTGCTTCAGATCCACCTCCAGCCTGCCCCATAGCTCTCAGCTGAGTCACAGCAGCCTTCAAGGGTCAGGCTATTTCCTCCCTTCTTGGAAAGGGGAAATCAGCCAAACTCTGCTGTGATGAATAGGGCACTGGAAGAAGCAGCTCTGATATGGGGCAGCTCCCTCCTCCTCAGTACAGCTATTCTATGGGCACATTGTTCACATTCATGCCCACCTTGTAGGATGTATAGACTAGGGCTCCATAATACACTGCCACGCTCTAGGAGCAAAGAAGGAAAACCTCCCTTTGTATCTGTCCTTGAAGGAATCTTGCTGGAAGGTGGGTTGGGGCAATGGCACTGCAGGAGCCTGTTGTAAGTGCCAGATTTAGGATGTTGGCCTCTGAATAAATCTCTGCTTTTGCTTTGCTGGGCTAATTCAGGCTTGGAAACTGAAGTGACAGCTTATAACCAGGCTTTTCAGTTTGGCTTGCCTAAGACTCTGCATATGTGTATGTGTCTAAATGCAAATAAGCTGCTCTCAGAAAACACAGAATCCTGAATACTAAACTTCTTATCTGTATGGACTGATGGTGTGAGTGACTGAAGACGCCATAAATTACCTTCTTTCTGTTCAGAGTGAAAGTGAGATTGGTGCTGTAGTCCCTGACAGCAAGGAATGGCTCTGTTTCTGGTTGGACAGGTTTGATTGGCCACTAATTTACTCTCCCTCCTCTCATAATTCAACACAGCTTTCTTGGTGTGCTCTGCCAGTTCTCTCACCAATTTGCTGCTAGGAGGATTTTCCTGCGAGTGAATTGTGGATTCTAGTTAAAACATGTACAGAGCACGCTCCTGCTTGATGGCTCTGCTCTTGGATGTCACAGGAAGAGACAGTGTTTTGTATAACTGCAAGAAAAATACCATGTTCTAATTAGTGTAATTTATAGTCCCTTGCAGGCTAAAACAACAGCTGATGAGTCATGGAAGTTCCTTCTTCTGACATTTGCTGACAGAAATGTTATTTTAGCTCCTATGACTTTTTGGGGAGAGGGGGGAGCAGGGTGGGGAGGGAGCAGTTGCTCTGAAACGCTTCACCCCTTCTTCAGCACCTCCTGCAATGCGTTTCCTGTTTAAAGCTTTCTGATACGTTGCTCTGCAGTGAGGAAGCAGTGATTATGGTCACGTCTAATTATCACTCATGGTGGGTCCCAGTTTGAGTGTTCGTATCTGGGATGAAGTTCCTGAGCCAATTGCAGTGGCTGGGACAGGAGGTTTCAGTACGTGCAATATTGTCATTGTTGATGTAGCTGGGCAGACAGAAGACTGGACGCTATGATCCCCCTACGGACTATCCCCTATGGTCTCAAGTGATGTCTGAGAGTAGTGTGGGATGCTCAAGTCTGCTTTCAAGGATGGTTTTGCTATGGAGTTGGCAACTCTTCCTACCTCTGTGATCCCAGACTTTGTTACAACTGGTCTCTGCAAATATGAGACAGTTGGATTAAAGGAAAGGTTTTCTC
>JAOEHY010020346.1:0-13433 GCA_025447955.1 Psilopsiagon aurifrons
GGGCAGCGGGGGTCGGCGGATGGGGGCCGCTCCCCTCCCCTCCCGCCACCATGCTGCTGGGCAGGAAGCCGGAGGCGCCCCTCGGTGCAGGTGAGGCGGCCGCGGGGCCGGGCGGGGTGGGAAGAGAGCTGAGGCGGCCGCCCGGCCCTCCCCAGTGCGGGGGTCCCGCGGTGGGGAGGGGAAGGCCGGGTCAGGCCGCTCCCGACGGGGTTTCTCCCGTTGGCAAAGCGCGGTGCGGAGCCGGCAGCGTTAAAAGCTGCATTTCTCGGTTCTTGAACGGTATTTGTCCGCAGTTAGGGTGCAGACGGGCGCGCACGAACGTGTTCTGCACCCACCCGCCGCAGCAAATCTAACTAATTCCCACGTATCGCTTTTAATGGCTAACCTACTTTAAAGCGTAGTCCTATCAAGTACTCAAGTTAGGCTCGTTTTCGGTTGTCCCTCTCCACGAGGCCCGTTCGGGATTATCCTGCTTAAGGGAAAATGGGGAGTGTGTCTGATGGTGTTTATTAAAGATATCTTTGCAGTGCAAAAGCTGATTTTTATAAGGGGCTGTAAATTAAAAGAGTCACAAATTAAGATTTTCCAGGAGCTTTGCATTCTGCTGTGGTATTAAAACACAGTTAAATCCTGAATATCCTTTATTAAATAAACAAGAACTGATGATTTTACAGCCTGAAATGTGCTGAGACACATTTCAGCTTTGTCTGTGTAGCTGTGAATTGTTGTGACTAACTGGTTTGTGTGGGGGACGTTTGCAGCCAGGTTTGGAGATGGATTGTATGACTCCTACATGAGGATAGATCAAATTAGGTACCAAGAGGCTACAAATGAAGAACACAGCCCCTCAGGACTTCCTTCCTTGGGAAGAGCTAATGTGAGTATTTTAAAGCCGTCTGGGTCTTCCTGTTGTGTTGTGTGGTGTGGAAGTGAGAACTGTCAAGGAGTTAGATGTCTCCCTACAAAGCATAAATCTAAGTGGGATGTGCAGCTTTGTAGTAGCTTATTACCATGATTGCTTCTTGCTTTTGCTAAGCATGAAATGTATTGTGTTCAACACAGAGCTTGCTAGGCAGCCTTAGAAATCATATCTTACTATCTTCAGCCTGTTGTAATCAAGAAAGTTGTTTTCCAGAAGGTTGAAGCATTGTTCCATGACACCTTGTATGTTGGTAAGTATGTAAATCCACAGATGCGTTGTTTTACCTCTTACTCGGTTCCATTTTAGCCTCCCTCATGAAAATGCAGGGAGGTAAGTACTCGGGAACAGCAGGAGGAGCAGCGTGGGTGTGCATGGCTGCCAAACCTCTTACAAAAGTATCTTTCTTCTCTGAAAACTTTGCCTTTATCTGCTGCTTTGCTTGCTAGCAAAATAGCTCTTTATGGAGTGAAGGTGTTAACGTGCTTCTTCATAAGCATACTGTTTCCTCAGCAGATGTGGCGTTAGGAGATCTTTCCTTTCAGCTGAGCAGTCGTGCTCATGTTTAGCTATACAGTGATCTGACCTTTCTATGCTTTCTAAACGTGATCTGGCTCTTGTTGAATTCTGGCAGAAGTGAAGGAGCTTGTGCTTAAAAAAACCCGCTTTCTAAGAAGTAAAAATAGACACTTCACTGAGTAAGATGCATTTGCAGATCATCACCTTGTGGGAATTTACTGTAGCAGGTATTAATTAGCTTGGTCCATGACATTCACTGGGCAAACTCGGTAGCATGGATTTGTGTTTTCCCTTTTTGGCAATATTGAGACAGAATAGAGGACATAGGGAGATTTGTTGAGTAGTGGAGTTTGAAGAGCAGTGGGTGGTTTGGGGTTTTTTGCAGGGACATGGCAAGTTTTAAACAGCAGTTTTTAAGTCCTAGTGTGACTTGGGTTGTTCATAACCAAAGAGAAAATGGAATGGAACTATCCAGTTAAATACAAATATAACTATAACTCTGTGTATATTATGTTTCCCACTCTTCATCTGTATTTTGTCCATCAAGCCTGTTTACTTCTTAAGGCAAGATTAAGGATTATAAAGTGCTTAGTTTGCCCATGATGGCACATCAAAAAAATACAACCCTAGTGGTATCTTATGAGCAAGAACTGAAATGAAGCATGCAGGAATGAACATCATGATGCTCCGTTTTAATGGGAAAAGATCTGGAAAAAAGTGATACAAGTTTTCATGCAAGATTTTGTTATTACAATGTAATGTTCCATGACAATTCAAGGGTTATGCTGTCTGTGGCTGTACATTCTTTTCATTGATAAGAGAACACAAATATCTCTGCTTTGAGAGTACATGGCTTTAATTCAGTTTAATTCAGATGCACTTGTGCGAAACCAGTTGTGTGGGAACTGGGTTAAATGTTTCTTTCTCAGTTAAAATACTTCTGTGAAAATGTGAAAATCTTCTTTGTCAGTTGAATTTCTCTGCTGCAGATAGCACTTTATCAATAAAACGAAACCTGTGCAGCCTGTGATTTGTAAAAAGAAGCTGTTGAAAGAAAGCTCGTGTTCCCCCGAAGTCATCTGACTTTGAGTGTAGCTCTTCTGAGTTCAAGTTCAGACTGATCTATATTTGTGGGTCATTGTCACATGGCAAATGATTTTGGTCCTCTGAGGATGAAAATGGAGTTCTCACTGCTTGATTGGCTGCTGAGTTGGGTTTGAGATCCAAAGCTGTAGTTTCTTCATTAAGAAATAGTTGAGGATAAATGGAATTATGAATCCCTTCCTTATTTAGGGATTCAAAGCTACCAAATGTTTGCTACAGACAGCAGCATTAGCAACAGCAGTTGCTGATGCAGTACTGATTGCAAGGTCACTTCATTATGTTGCTACAACTGGTGACATTCAGACCGTTAACACCGTTTTTCAGACTTCTGCTATGGGACAGGCTTGTTTTGGTTTGGTTTTCCCCCCTCTCTCCTGTCCGATCCATGAAAACAAACAAGTGTGAACCTTATTCTGTCCTTATGTTTATCTCTGAAGTCCCTGTTGGAGTCTGCTGGCCTAAGTAGACTTTTAGGCAGTTCTGCACATTATCTCACAGGTTCAGCCAGGCTCCAAGAAAAAGGCGTTTATTCAAAGCTCCCAGGGTTGGGCTTTGTTTTTGTGTTTCAGGCTTTCTGGAAGGCGTGTCCCTTCCAGTGCACTGTATTTTGGGGGTTGATAGGACCCAGAGTAGTGCAACTTGGTAGCATATACCCATTGATAGGGACTGACTTCTGCAGGAAATGTCATTTTTTGAAGGCGTGTGAGCAAGAGTTAACATTTCAAGGCAGCACCAACAAACAGACTCTTTAAGAGACGTGTGTAGTTGGTTTTGGCAAGAACATTCACTTCCCTTATTTACTGACTGTGCTGTGATGTTGGATTGTATGTAACTAAAAAGGAATTTGGTTTTATTGCTGTGGATCTGCAGGTTTATTTATATGTTTTGCTCGATTCCTCTGTAGTTATTTTGGTTTTCAGGGCTTCGCTTTGGCATGTGCCTCAAGTCTTTATTTTTAGATTAAAGGCCGAAATGGAAAACAGATGTTGCTACTCTAAGTCATGGCTTCTTCAGGGTTGCATGGGCTAAGACAGCACCTCTCTGCTGCTGATCAGCATGGAGCATCTGTGAGTAGAAAAGGGGGATAACTGCTCTTCTAGTGGAGCTCCAGGGGGTTCAGCATTTACTAGATTGTAAAAATATCACTTTTGAGTCATTTCACAGTGCTTTTCTTGCCTTTTACATGTTCATTTCAGATGTAAATAGCTTAATATATGGTGGTAAGAGGCAGTGGTTGCAGACTACTGTCAACTAAGTTGGAGTAAGAGTTCTCAGTTATTCAAAGTCTGTCTTAAGATACTTGTGTAGTTCTCATGGTTTTGAAGGGAGTTGTGGATATTGGTATTTGGATTGGATGGTATTTTGCCTTCACAGCAAACCCACTTATTTACTTTTAAATATGATTCACCTTGCTCTTGTCACCGTTTTGCTCCTCACTCAGCCCATTCCACCAGCCTCATGTCACCTGCTCTCATTTCTTTGTCCCCTCTGGCACACTTGTCTATGCAATATTCCTGTGCATTGATGTTACGTTGCATGTTTCAGACAGGTGCAGCTTGCATCTGTCCTTGGTTGTGTTTGCTGCACCCACGGTTAGAGCTAAACATAGCTGCTCCCCGGCTGTTTGCTGACTGCGAGCATGCTAGGAGAGATAGGTACTGTGTCCTTGTGGAGTGTCTGACTTGAAGCCCTTTATGGACTTAAAAGGACATTGGTGCTTGTTGTGGTAAGCTTCGTTCTCTGTGTACCCTTCTATAGCTATGCTTGTAACTCAAGTGAGTTTAGGTCAGGCGTTTTACATTTGTTCCTAATAGAAATGCAACATCTGTTGATGTTTTACATGGTGTTGATTTTATTCTTAGTCTGTGCTTTAAATGGTAAAATAAAGCTTTCACTTTTTCTTTTCTCTCGTGTAGGTTTCTAGCAACAAACTTGGGATGAAGGATCACTCTCTGACTGGAAGTCAGGTCAAAGTGGAGCAATTGTTTGAGGACTCTGGGAACAGAAGGAGTAGCATTCTTCAGACTGCAGGAATTACTAGTTCGGAAAGATCTCTTCCTTCCCTGACGAAAGATAAAAGCATAGAGAGCATAAGCACTTCCAAAGGTGGTAGTAGTTCCTCAAAAGCACATAAAGCCATTTCCCAAGCTCCAGAGCAAGCTGTCAAACAGTACAAACATCAGTTATCTGCTTATGAACAGCAAGAGATATTTAATTTTTCTGAGATATACTTTGTGGGTCCAGCTGCAAAAAAGAGGCAAGGGGTAATCGGTGGCCCCAACAACGGGGGCTACGACGATGAACAGGGCAGCTACATTCACGTGCCACACGACCATCTTGCTTACAGGTATGAAGTCCTCAAAATCATTGGCAAGGGCAGTTTTGGACAAGTTGCTAAAGTCTACGACCACAAACTCCACCAACACTTAGCCTTAAAGATGGTGCGCAATGAAAAGAGATTCCATCGCCAAGCAGCAGAAGAAATCCGGATTCTGGAGCATCTGAAGAAGCAGGATAAAACGGGCAGTATGAATGTTATCCATATGCTGGAAAGCTTCACCTTTCGGAACCACATCTGTATGACGTTTGAACTCTTGAGTATGAACCTGTATGAGCTGATTAAAAGAAATAAGTTCCAGGGCTTCAGTATCCAACTGGTACGCAAGTTTGCTCACTCTATCCTGCAGTGTTTGGATGCCCTTTATAGAAACAAAATCATACATTGTGACTTGAAGCCAGAAAACATCCTCCTAAAACAGCAAGGGAGGAGTGGAATCAAGGTTATAGATTTTGGGTCCAGCTGTTTCGAGCACCAAAGAGTCTACACATATATTCAGTCTCGATTTTATCGGGCACCAGAGGTAATTTTGGGAAGTCGCTATGGGATGCCCATTGATATGTGGAGTTTTGGCTGTATTCTGGTGGAGCTACTGACTGGATACCCTCTCTTTCCTGGAGAGGATGAGGGAGACCAACTGGCTTGTATGATGGAACTTCTTGGAATGCCACCTCAGAAGCTTTTGGATCAATCCAAGCGAGCCAAGAACTTCATCAACTCTAAGGGTCATCCTCGCTACTGCACGGTGACTACACATGCAGATGGAAGAGTGACCCTTAATGGGAGTCGATCACGCCGGGGTAAAGTCCGAGGTGCTCCAGGGAACAAAGACTGGGTGACAGCACTGAAGGGTTGTGATGATCCCTTGTTTATAGAGTTCTTGAAGGAATGTCTCAGCTGGGATCCTTCCACACGCATGACACCGGGTCAAGCTTTAAGGCACCCTTGGATTTGTAAACGAACACCCAAACCACCCAGCACTGACAAACCTTCCACTAAGAGGATTTCCAGCTACACAAGTTCTTTCACAGGAATAGGTTCCAAGTTGCCTCCTGTAGTTGGAGTAGCCAACAAGCTGAGGGCTAACTTAACCACTGACTCCAGTGGAGGTATACCTCTATGTACTGTGCTACCCAAACTGGTCAGCTAATGGAGAATGATGCATTTCCAGAATACATCCCTTGTATTTTAATTGTTAATAATGTGTAAGGAAGTTAAGTGCAGAGGTTTTTAACGGATTTGCTTTTTATTAGAGGCTAAATCTCAACTACAAAAAGCTCCATCAAAATGTACACATTTCAAGGGCTAACTTTTATCCAACTGTTTCACTCACAATGTGGTGCATATATTACCTGACTAGGTAGGTCAGCTCAGCTGTTGAGTAGAATGACCGTTTGGCAGACATGCCAACAGTGCTGGGTGAGAAGTCAAACTGATTCTTATCAGGATGGTTTAACACAGTCTTTTCCTTATGACAGCAAGGAAAATGGATTTAAAATACATGTTTCAATTAATCTCCAACTGACCTCTTTTTATTCTGGGGAGAGTTTTTACATCAGTTGTCAAAAGCACAAATGTGTTACTATAACGCATTAGGAACTTGCAAATTGCTAACTTATGTTTAAGGAATTTAATTTGTCTGCATTGCTTTCCCCTTATCTGCCCTGACTGAGATTTTTAAAACTACCATGGAATGTAGACACCAAAGGAATTTGGTGTTGAAATTTTATCACCTGAATATTACTTTTCTTTCTCCAAAGGAGCATAGAAATGCCCTGAAACAGAGGATATATCTCAATCAAACAGCTTCCCTGCAGTTGTTGTTTCCCTTAGAAGTCTGTGGAAAGCTGGGAGGGGAATTCAAGATCAGGACTGATCCATTCCAAGTGCGAGCTCCTTTGTTCAGGGCTAGTGAATCAATTCCATGTTGCTATGGAGCTCAGATTTACTCATTTTCAGCATCAGTTCTGCCAGGTGTGTGTGTTTGTTTGCCTGTGTTGTTCCCAGACCAAACATGATGAACGTAAAGAGCTGGTGTATTCACACCTTTTTGATTCTGGACAGCTTAATGTGTATTTTTTTCCCCTGCAGAGTGAATTCCTTTGCAGTACATGGAGCTCTTTTAATAAAAAGCAAACATGCCACCCCTGTCAGACAGTACAAGTTTGTAAGGCCCAGGACTGTAAATAGAAACTGGGAGTGGAGGAGCACACCTAATAACTGGAAGCATGCTCTGAAATCTAAGCCTAATCTGTGGAATACCAGGAAAAGATTGAGAAGGTGCAAGAACTGGTGAATCCAAATCAAAACGCCCGATGGGAGGAGTTGCTTTTTTTCTAATCACACTCTTTTAGGTCCGAGAGAGAGAGAGAGATGTCTGTGTTTTCTCATTCTTGAAATCCACGAGCATGTATTTCCTCTTTCTTTATCTTCCCAGAACATGAAAAGGTGGCGTGACCTGTAATGACAACAGCACAACTTGTTGGGGTTGTTACTTCTTGCAGCCACATGGCCCGAGTCCATTTGCAAAACCATCTGATCTCTTGCCAGGTGCCTGCACAGAATTTTAAACGCAATTTGGAGCTTTTTATGAGCAGCAGGTTTTAAATTGAATGAGTTTCTGTGTAGCAGGTTTTTAATGTTAAAACAAAGGGATTATCAGGGGGATTTTTAAGATAAGGTGACTGTATGTTCCAGGCAAGACCCTTCCTCGGAGAAGATGGGGCTGCATTTGCTCTTCTGCTCTGTTTCATTACAACACTGGTGAAATGCTGGGTGGAGACGTGTATAAAACATCAGAAAGAGAGCCAAGGCTCCAGACTTTCCAAGGCTGTTGTTTCAATGGAGATTCTCATGTATGTGGCTTTTCTGAGTTCTTTTGGTTTACGAGTGTGAGGTCAATAAGTTTGGTAAGAATAGTAAAATGACAGTCTAACCTTTATCTGTGCAGCTACAAGTAGTACCAGGGTTTATGGGATGTTCATGGCTCACTTCATAATAATACATGACTGGTATATTTTTATTTTGGTGGGTTTAGTGAAGTTTTATTTGAATGGAGAATTGGGGAAGTGATTTGGGGGAAGTGGCAGCAGATACCATTGATTGTAGCAGAACTGCTAATAGATGTGGCACATTTTCAGAAGCTGGAAACATTCTTCTTCCTCCTCTGCCCTTTATCTATGCATTTTTTAACAGAGTATACCTGGTGAGTGGGGAGAAAGAAAGCTTTCAGGAGCAATAGCTTGTTAGGAAGGATGCATAGGAAAGCACTTTGTATAGAGAGCATAAAGTGATGGTGGTGTCTGAGCCTGGCAGGAGGCACTGGAGTGCTGTACAAACAGGTCTTCTCTTAGGAACACAGAGCAGTATCTTGCTTCTAAACTGTTTTCATCTCTAAAATGCCAAACGTATAACTAATCATTCTCTTGTGACTTGTGGGAAGTAGTTGCTAGAGGGTAACTTCTAATGTGAGAGCCTCTGGTGTACACACAGCAGCCTCAAGGCTGGTGCTGTAACGCTGCCGCTGAAGTAATTAGCTGGCAAGAACTAATTCCCTTTTATCTAGAAAATGTGTTCAGCATGACCTGACTGCACAGGGTGCCTGCTATGAGTTGGGTCTGTGTAAGACTAGATCTTTCTCACTTTTGAAATCAAGAGCATAGTTAACTGTTTTGCTAATTTGGGGCTCTTGTCTATATAGCCATAGTAGGTGAGGAGGAAAAGGACACAGCAGTGTTTTACTGTGTTGAAAAGGATTTCTTCATCCTTTATATAAATATTCCAGGGAATATTTTGGTCTTGTTTCCAGTATCTAAGCCATTTCTCTGTGAAATGATTGCTTTCAGTGAGTAGACACAGTATCCCAGCACTGGGAAAGCCCTCCACGTGAGCTAATACATCTCCTAGCTGGGACAGAGCTGAGGAATCATCCCTGCAAGCACTAACTTGCTTTCCCTGTGAATTAGCACAGTTGCCCACATGCATGTGCGGAGGGTTGGACCATGGCCTGCATGGTTGGATGGCGTAGTTTCAAAAGTGATCTAAAATGAACTGGTCTAAATAGATTACCAGAGCAGCTTTTGGTTTTGGGGTCACTCTCTGCTTTGCGGGTTTGTTAACCTGCCAGCAGTGGTGAGGTTCCACTGGGACTTCAGCTGTGTTCTAGGAAGTCAGCACAAAACAAATACATATTTACTTGGGTTTACAGCCAAATAGCCCTCACATTTCTGTTTTGAACGTTTGTTACAACTGTTCCAAATGTTTACTACGCTGCTGTTGTCTTTGTGTTGTAAATGACACGCTCTGATTACTGTCTGCATTTCCACCTGCTTGGTTTAGTGATATTTTCATCTAAGCAAATGCCACCTTGAACATCCCCTCTGACAGATACACTTTGCTTTTACTCTGGGCTCCAAATAGTTAATGCCTGTCCATGCAGGGCGAAACTTGGATTTCCCTGAGCTCAGGTTGGGGGACAGGGAACTCATTGTCTTCCCTTTGGGGCACTGTGCTGCAGGCACACACCCCCTCCAGGCTGCCTTTAGGTCTTTGCAGGTTTGGTCTTACCCACACCAGCTGCTGAACGTGAAGCTTGTTTTCCAACTGTGACCTGATCCTAGAGATCTGTGTACAACAGATGCTCTTCGCTAGAGCTTTTTATCCTTCCCATCCAGCTTGAATAGGATGTGCAGTGACCTGAGAATTCACCACAGACTTACTGGAAAGCTTTACAGAAGCTCTCCCCTGTGAGGGTGCTGAGGCGCTGGCACAGGGTGCCCAGAGAAGCTGTGGCTGCCCCATCCCTGCAGTGCTCAAGGCCAGGTTGGACGCAGGGGCTTGGAGCACCCTGCTCCAGTGGAAGGTGTCCCTGCCTGTGGCAGGGGCTGGAGCTGGAGGGGCTTTAAGATTCCCTTCCAACCCAAACCAGTGTGCAATTCTATGACCTTCATGGAAGAGTGTGTTGCTCAGTGTGAAATTCCTTACAGTCCTTGTGCCCTGTTAGGACTTTGATGCAGTTGAAAACTTTTTAAGCAGCATTTTCTCAGCAGAGGTTCTTTGCAACACTCATCTGCTTTAAAACTACCTCCGAAGTAAACGTAGGGTCCTTTTTAAAGGGTTATTCACTGCAGACTACAGCTCTATTTTTCTTGTCTAATACTAGTAGCTGTTTTGGCTGTGAAACATACACATGATGATCTCAGCAACGTCTTACTAATCCTAGCCAGACAAGCGAAAGGCTGATTCTGCACCCGGCCATCTCTGCTGAAATGTTGGCTCCAAATCCCATGGGCTGCTGTGGAAGTGGAAGCCAAAGTCCTGTGGATCGCTCTGCAGCGCTTCCCTGCAGCACCCAGCTGAGGTCCAAACCACACTGTGCAGAAAGCCATTGCTTCAGTGAGAAAACCAGGAGCTTTGGCAGTCCTGGGGTAACAGTTGGACTTGATGGCCTTAAAGGTCATTTCTAACTTGGCTGATTCTATGTTGAGCATCCAGAGCTGTGGGTTCCTGGCAGTTCTGTAAACTGGACATCATGGGTTTATACTTGGAGCTTCTCACAGATACCACTTGATATTTCTTATGTTTTATTTTTACTGTTAACTTGATAAGGGTTTGGGGAGGTACACACACTTCATACTTCCCATACAAGAGCCCTTCTGCATTCTAAACTCCACTGATAGAGCTTTTTAACCCCCCTGTAACAGGTAAAACCCTGGGGCCATCAGAGCAGCCTTGGGTAGGTGAACGCTGTCCCTGCACTGAGGGACTCCACATGCAGTTCTTGCAGACGGGCTGACTGGCTCAGGAAGTCAGTGTTGCTAAAGGCTAACCCGTGTTCCCCATCCAGAGAACTGTGCCTTATTATTTTACCAGCCTACATCTGTCTCGGTGCAATCAAATGACTATTCAGGGGTTCTTCCACATTGCAGATGTTCATACTTAATGTCAATGTCTGAAGACTTTACAGGTTTGCCTGTTTATTATAAGTATTGTGATGAGGTGTGATATGGTGGGGACTGTAGGAAACATTTAAGGTGCATGTGACTATAACTCTGTGAAGGAACACTTTGGGAATAAGTCAGTCTCAAGCTATTGTATCTCAATGTAATGAACAGATATTTCCTCAAGTTGTATTCCGGTTCATTTTTAAAAGCAAAATAAAGACAGAATTTTCTTTAGCAGAGTCCTTGATTATGGTTTATTTGAGTATTCATTGTTTCCAGATGGTGTTATTTGCCTTGGATTGCGTTGGGTGCCACACTCCCTTGTGTGGCACCTAACTGGAGATGACTGGAACGTTCTCGGGCTCTGTGAGTAGATGGCTTCAGTGTGTCTGTGCTAAACGTGAGGAGTGCTCGGATCTGACAAATGCTCTTTGTAGTGGGGCTGGAATTAGAACACGGTGCAGCTCGGCCGTGACATTCTTCAGTTGTCACTTTCTCATTGAGCCCACTGGAGAGCTTTTTAAAGCCCAGAATCCTGCTTATCCCTGGGCTGAAAGGAGAAATCCAGTAATAGCCACTTAAGGAAGATCTGCTTTTATTAGAAACCTATAAATGGGTAGCCTACAGTACACGAGTGGATATTGGAATAGTCTGAAGATGAAATCATGCTGGACCAACCGGGTCTTTAGCTGGGACCTGTATGGTCAAATGATGCATGCATGAACTGAGATGTGAGGGGTGGGCAGCCAGCTGCAAAGTCATCACGCAGGAGAGGTTGTGCAAGTCATTCACACCGGAGCTTCTCTGCTCTCAAAGCCATAAGCACGAAGTATGTCAAGCAAGCAGAGAGGGTATTCCTTTGCCTGAGGCTGAATCTCTGAGACATGAGCTGTATATCCCTTGTATATCCCCTTTGCCATTCCCTTCATTGCTGGTGCCCTGTGTGGAGCTCAGTGAGTAATGAGCCTTTGGCATGGTTTGGGCTTGGTGCTGCCAGCTCGCCTGACACAGGATGGAAAGGGGCTTGAGATGGGCAGAGCCTCCAGGCTTGGGCTAATGAATACGCCTACAGAAATGTGCTGCCCACCTTTTCCTCCGTGTGGAGAGGATTTAGATGCTAATTTCTTCTTTAGGTATAGATAAATGTGGGAAAAGCAGGGGTGGTTTAAGGCAGTTTCGCCTTTTACAGCCTCCATGCAGGACCCTGGGCACTGGGAGGGGGTAACTGTGTTTTCCAGCACCTTCCAGATACCAACACCCCAGTGCTCTTCAAAATGCACCTTTAGAATCATAGAATAGAACCATAGGTTTGGGTTGGAAGGGACCTTAGAGCACATCCAGTTCCAACCCCTGCCATGGGCAGGCTGTAACGCTGGTTATTTTGGAGGGGAGCAAACAGCTCAGCTTCCATTTTCCAGCCATTCCGGGTGCTTTTGCAGTGACAATCGTGTGGAGCTGAGCTCCCGAGGGTTGGTTCCATGCTCTGCCTGCAGTTACTTGCGCAGCAGCATTTGACCTCCCTCATCGTTGTCTTTCTTGCCCTGTGGGACACTGGTGGTGCTGTCAGAAGCAGCAATAAGATGGCAGGAGAATAAAAGAGAGGCAAGACCTCCAAGCCGGAGTTCCTTCTTTTCCCTGGTTGAGTGGAATCACATGCTTTGCTATAACTGTTTCCAGACCCCTCTTCAGCACTTGCACGACTAAGCATGATCCTCTGACGCATCCCCATGTGATGGGAAAGGCACAAAAATGACAAACCTTGATAAATGCTCCTTGATGATGTTTGTTTTCTATTAAACTAAACCCAGGGCTTCACTCCTCATCACACTGTTGGGTCTAATGCACACATGGCCCTTCCTATGAACCGGCAACAGAAAGATGCTTTAGTTTGCCAAAGTGCCACAAGAGATGCAGCTTTTGGTGGACCCCATTCCAGGTGGCTTCCCCCTTCCTTTCCCTCATGCAGGAAACTGCAGCCCTGAGCATGGGGCAGAGAGGCCTCTGTTGCAGGGTGATTATTTTCTTACATTGCGTATAACCAGGTTGGACTCAGTTACCAAACCATCTGCTGGCCATGCAGCTTGCTCCTGCCACTGTGGGAAGGGGATAGCACACAGCAATGTGGGTGATGTCTTCTGAGCACCAGGGTACAGCTTGATTCATGGAATCCCAGCCTGGTTTGTGTCGGAAGGGACCTTAAAGCTCCTCCAGTTCCAACCCCTGCTACAGACAGGGGCTCCTTCCACTGCAGCAGCTTGCGCCAAGCCCCATCCAGCCTGGCCTTGAACACTGCCAGGGATGGGGCAGCCACAGCTTCTCTGGGAGATGAGACACTGGAACAAACCTTTTCAAGCCTGTCTTTGCATCCTGCTGGCTCCGTATCCAGCATGTCCCAGTGTACACAGCATCCAAAACTGGACAGTGCATGGAAAAGCAGCGCTGATGTTGCTGGAGCCAGGGGAGACCCAAACCCTGCATGGCAACATAGCACAGACAGGCACAGCCTGGGGAGCTCCCATCCCAAGCAAAACCCCTTTCAAATACAAACACATCTCTTCCACCCAAATACATATTTCTGGCCTCAAACCAGACCCTTGGGGGGGGGGGGGGG
>JAOEHY010020348.1:0-12851 GCA_025447955.1 Psilopsiagon aurifrons
GGAGCACTCTGCTCTATGGAAGGTGTCCCTGCCCATGGCAGGGGTTGGAGCTGGAGGAGCTTTAAGGTCCCTTCCAAAACCAAACCAATCTGGGATTACTGATGCCTTCACTGAATAGCCTGGGTCCACAGATTCCTTTGGGTTTTTGGGTATCAAAGTACTTGACAGGTGAGCTCGTGGGATTGATCCACTGCCTCCTCTGCAGAGTTACTTCAGAGCTTGTTCTTCATTGCTAGTGCTCATTTCGAATGGGACTGTGTTCCTTGACTTGCAGGTGGAGCTGGCAGACTCATTCCTCTGCCTGTCTGCTCCTCTTCCTCCCACAGTTCTCTGCCCGGTGGCTGCGTGAGGTTCCATACACATCCATCCATCCCATTGGGCTCCCAAGCCAGGAGCCATGTGTGAACACACGTATGCTCCTCAGGACCAGATTCCCGGCCTGGTTTGGATTTCAGAGCAAGCACAAGCAGCTCCTTTTCCTTTTTGAGACACAGAGGCCAGGTGCTGGCTGGTGCTGAGCTCTCAGCTCGCCTCTGCCTTTCCTGGCCCCTGCGCTTGGCTTCTCAACCTTGACGCCACATTCACCCCAGCCTCACACAGCACCTCTCTTGTCTCTCACTGTGCTGTTGTGTGGCACAGGAGTTTCACCACGTGCAAAGGCCAGCTGAAGCATGAGGAGTTCTCCTCCAAGGGCTGGGAGTTGGGTGGGATAAAGATGCCACGGAACTGGAGGTGCTGTGAGGGAGAAGTGGGGGTGAACCGAAGAGTGGGAAGGGGATGTTCTGCCCGGGCTTTCCTTGGAGCAGGCTGAATGAGTTCAGGGATGGGATTTGCCATCCCTTTTCCTTTCCTGTGGTCCACTGGTGACACATGGCAAGACAGAGGTCCCCGTGTGGGCTTTGACTCAAGAAGGGTGCTGATGGATGTGTAAGCAGCTGAAAGGGTCTCTAAGTCTAAAGGTCAGCCTAGGGGAAAGCGTGGAGTCCAGGGAGGAAGATGGGATGTTAAGGGGCCATGAGGAGGAGGGAAGAAAGAAAGCAAGAGCTACGCATGTGCTGAGCAGGCGTCTAGACTTCAGGTGGTTCACCTGGAAAGGGGCTAAAACAAAGAGTTGGCAAAGGGCAGTGACTTGTTCCCAGGACCCAGAGGCAGAAGAGGATTTTCAGGAGGGTTTGTCTTGTGTTTCGGAAGAAATAAAAGAGAAAGAGTGTCCTGGGGTGGGGAATGTGAGACCGAGAGGTGGATGTGGATCTGGGGAGCAAAAAGTTCACTTTTGCCATATAACGGAGTTGTCTTCATCACTGGGACACTGTAACTGAAAGGCCGCATGACGCTTGATCTCCTGCCACCAGTTTCTTTCAGTCCAAATGTCACATTTATCCCAAAGTAGAGAAATGGAATGCTGTTTAAAGAAGCCAGGATTAGGCAAGTGCTCCGAGATACTCAAGCACTGGATAAATGTTGGACAGCAAATTGCTGTTAAGGGTTAGTAACTGCATAGCAAGCCTTTTGCTTTCAGGTGAGTTGTGGGAAGTGAGACTCTGGTCTCTCTGGCTCTCGGTGGACAGCTTTCTAAGCAGGAATGGAGGGTTACTCATGGGGCGGGGGGGTGTAGGTTGTCTTCACTCCATCCACTGACCTTTCAGTGACAGAGGAACTTGACAACCCTGGAAATAAAGGGCAAATGTAGCACTTGACAGTTGCATTTTAGGAAAGAACCTGGATTTTTACAGCAGCACTTGAAGGGGAGGAGTGAATGTTGAGGTTCCTCGCGTATCCTAGGTGGATGTGTACGTTTAAGGCCAAATTCAGACCAATATTAGTAAAGCAAAAGAGTTAATTTATCTATATTGTCCCAGCTCTGCTGAAAAACCTGCTCTAGAAATGAGGGGCAAAGAGTGGCAGCTTTGCTTGGAGGTACAGATTTCTCCATCACTGCCACCACAGTGGTATTTGAGCATCTGCTGTTGCGGAGAGGAGGCAAAGAGTAAAGCGTATGATGGCATTTCTCTTTCCTTCTGCCACTCACAGCCTTCACACACATGCATGCAGCCTGGATTTAGTTCAACACACCAGGCGCCTTTCAACTGTCTTCTCATCCCCGAAGCAAAAGTTGCCCTGCTCTTCCTGGGCACGTTCTTTCCACTCACTGAGGAATTTATAGACCTCGTGGCAAAGAGTTAAAGGTCTTTGCTGATAAGAGGTGGAGAAAAGAGACTCCAGCAGCAGCGCTGCAAAAGGAAGCTCCTTTGTACCCTGTCGCACTATAAAGGCTGAGTTACCTCCAGTCCTACCTGAGCGGTCCCCAAGGCTTCCCGCAGACCATGGCCTCTAATGTAAGAGCTGTGATTGCCAGGAAGCCTTTGGAGCTGGGCGGAATCTGCTGCGAGCTGGCAGGGAAGGACCACGGAGTGTGACCGCAGCCGCCCGCGGCATCCTTCCAGCAGATGTTCTGCTTCCAGCACATGGGAGCGTTCCGGAGGGCTCCAGCAGCACTTTGCCTCAGGAACTCCTCTGGCGCAATGGTGTTTGGGAGGAAAATCCATGGCTCCCAAACGTTCCCTTGTGCAGTTCTTAATTCTTTAAGTTATCTTTTTATTTCTGGAAACCTGGCTTGGATTTCTGTGGGATATTGTATTGGAATGTGAGTAATCCCACTGCCTTGATGCAGGATACCTGGAGATCTGTAGGGGCTAGGATTCCGCTGACTTTCGGAGTCTCAAACTGCAGAGCAAAGGGGCACTGCAGGTGCTTGAGCTCATTGGTCCTAAGCACATGCTAAGTTGTAAAAGAGCAAACACCAAAGTTCATCCCTGAGCTGCATTTTAGGAGGGATTCAGCAGTCAGAAAGTTCTGGAAAGGGGTGTCTGGAAGCTCCTGGCCTCATTTGCAGGCTCCTTGCAGGAGGCTTGCTTCATTAAACCCCATTGCAGAGGCCAAAGAGCTGTTTTCCTGGTTTGCTATTTAAATGGGGCAGCTATTGCTTCACGATACCAGACTCCCCAATGGACATAAGGAAAGCTGCTGTGCAGTGAAATGCAGCGATACTGAGAAGAAATGATTAAAAAGGAAGCAATTTGCAAACATAGCCTGTGTGTTTTTAATGCATAGAAGGTTTGTTCCACCTGTAGCAATGCATTTACAGTCGCTAGGAAGCTCAGTTAGAATAGTAACGTTTGAGAAGGAACTTGCAGCATCTGATGGAAAATGCAAGCCCAACTGTGGTTTGCCTGCAAAAGCTGCTGTAACCCTGTGGATTTGATGTGGTTTTATCACATGATGCTTGCCTAGCCTGGGACATTGTTGTTTGTGTCAGAGATAAAATGCAATTCGAGTTCACGAGTTCCTACTGAAGTCATATGATGATCATTCACATGTTCCAGCCATTGTGCGCTGTGCTCGAGCCATTAGCACATCTCCAGATTGCATGAATACAGCGATGTCGTAAGGAGAGGATGCTGCGAGGGGGGGCTGTGCATGCCAGTGAGGCACAGCGCTGCTGAATGCTTCCTTCCCCTCTGCCCAGAGTTACTGATTTGTCTGCACATTTTTCCTTAAGGCTTTCTTTCCGTGGCTGCAGCTCTCTGTTGGGAGCAGCGCTGCGGAGAGCTGCGTGGAGCTCGCTCATCCCTGACATGCTCTGCTGTTTTGCTGATTCTCACCCATGGTTGAGGCCAAACAGAAGTCACTCATTCCCTAACTAAGGAATCTGCATAGCCCAGGGCACAGGTGTGGGATTCCCTTCTTCTCCCTCATCAAACTCCCTCTGCAGTTGGGCAGGTGTCTTTTTGTTGCTGGTTATCAAGCAGAGTTCTCACCCTGTACCTTTATTTCACACTTTGTGCGTGTTTCATAGCTATTCAAGACTGAGACTACTCATGTTCTCGAGTGAAGGGGGGCAGTTTGTGGTGTGGACCTGTGGGGCCAGAGATGAAGCTGTGACACGTAACAGCACTGCTGTACTTCCGTCGGCCCCTTGAGCCTTGCTTCCCATGGGGATTGCTGCCAGCTTGCTCTTCCGGGTTTGGTAATTGTATAGGGAATGTTAATAGGATCACAGCTTGCTTTGGGTTGGAGGGACTTTAAGAGCTCCTCCAGCTCCAACCCCTGCCATGGCAGGAACACCTTCCATAGAGCAGAGGGCTCCAAGCCCCTATGTCCAACCTGGATTGAGCACTGCAGGGATGGGGCAGCCACAGCTTCTCTGGGCACCCTGTGCCAGCACTCAGCACCCTCCCAGGGAAGAGCTTCTGCCTAATATCACTTTAATTAAGAAAGTTTTAAGGCAGAGTTAATGTCTAATTTAGAGCAGTGTAGACTATTTCTGTCTCCTGGTGCTGCCCACTGGCAAATGGAAGCAACTCCAACCTTAACGTGGGTGTGCTGAAATGTAATGAATGCATGTTAAATACACTGAGATCTGTAGGTGAAGAGGGCTGCCTAATGCTTTTTCAAATGGCATTGGCTAACACGGATGCTGTTTCTGCTTGGGATGCCAGATTCACAGGGGAGATCACAGATGTTTCTAAACAGTGAAGAAAACAGTAGTGAAGCATCTGCCATGCCAGTGATGGCCAATACTGTGTGTGCGCAGTTGGCACAGGTCCTGCCACTGTGTTCCTGCTCCATCCAAGCCCTCCTGACTCTCTCTTATGCTGTGCTTTATGCCTGAATCTCCATCAGAAATCACTCCTAGGACCATTTCTGCATCACTCTGTGCAACTTCTCTGGCTTCCCTGTAACACTGACTGTGCTCAGCTTGGTCCATTTGCAGCCTCACAATTCCCTTGTACTGCAAACAAGAGGAATGTGTCACCTCTGTGCCATTCTTTCATAAGACATGGGGACTTAGGCACAGCTAGGGAGAGATCTATAAAAATAGTATCTTTTCTCCCCAGTTATCCTTGTATGTGAATCTCTTCACTCCTGTGGTGTTCCTGCTTGATCATTCCTAATCAGCAGGTTTTCCTGTACATGGTGATCTGCTCCTGGTCAGGAGATCTGTGCCCATCACACCACTGGGTCACCTCCACCCCAGTGGGGACAGGGAGTGAGATGAAGGCAGCTGGAGCCTGTTGTTGCCATCCTGCCTTTAAATGCTTTGGTTCCATCCTTTCTCCTAATCCTGAGTCTTAAAAAGTCATTTGTAAAGCTTTAGAGATGGGTGGTTACTTAGGAAAATGGAGCTGGAGCGACCTGTTTGCTCCTGGCTCACAGATCAGCCTTCTCTTGTACATCCAGGCTGCCAGAGACACTAATAAATCCTCTGTTAACTGTTTTCCTGGGGCATAAACCTTTCAGCTGTTAAATATCTTACCTAAACAGGTAGGTACAGTGTTTTCAGATCGTGAGTCTTAGCATGTCCCATACCTTGTGTTTCAGAAACTCTGCAGCGATGCTCAGGTGCGAGTGTTTGGGAAATGCTGCCAACTGAAGCCCGGAGGAGACAGCTCTTCTTCCTTGGATAGTTCAATCAATTCATCCTCCTCGTTCTCTGATCCAAAAGAGCAATGCCCGAAATACCAGGTGAGTCACTTTTGCCTTTGTTTTTTCGCATAGCCCGTGTCAAATACCAGTGTCGGGTGAGGTGCTGAATGTTGTAAAGTGCTTGAAGTCAGAGGCTGGCCGTGGAGAGCAGTTTTCAGTCAAAATCTGACTCTGGTTCTGAGTCAGTAGTGTTTAATTCTGTAGCTTTGGGGTTGAACAAGTGTAAAACCAACCAGCTGGTTCTCTCGGGATGTGTCTTGAATGGCAGAGGTTTCTCCAGGGCATTTGTTCTGTCTCATGACCTGGGTGATAACACTGGATCGGTACGATGAGAGTTGGCACGAATACCTTATCTTGGTGTAGGTGAGGTAGTTTATTTTACTTCATTGCTAAATGCTAGTGGAATAACAGAGAAAAGCACTATCTGTTAGGACAGGCTGTGTAACAGCTTTATAACAAGGGATTCGGTGTGCTTGAGTTACATTTTACATAAGAGATTTTGGCCGTGAGAGTAGCTGGAGTCATCTGACACGGATATATTTCTGTCATCTCCCCTTCCATGGATCACAAGTGTTTTATATTAAGCCGCCCTAAAATAGAACTAAGCCCTTCCACTCTTTGTAATGAAGTAATTGTGTGTTTGAGGGAAGCTGCTATCTCCACAACCTGTTCCGGAGTACAGTACTACTGATGGCTTAACCTGCTGTAGATATAAATGAAGAACCTTTCAGTGCTGACTTTCCCACTGTCACGACAGCTCTTGCTCTAGTTGGCGAGCTGTGTGTTCTTGTTTTCTCTGTCTCATCACACTCTTTTCCACAGCTTTACTAAGGTGGCTGGAGATCTGTTTTCCAGTCCTCCCTTCCTGGAAGGCCATTTAGCTGCAGTTCTGAAAGGAAGAGACGTTTCTGTCAGCAGCTTCCTCCCAGCACAGAATAACCTCCTTCATGCATTGTCTGGCCAAGAAAAGTGATGCCCCCCACTATCCAGAAATTGTTTCTCGCACTGGGCAGGCTCTGTGCGAACAATGGTCAACGTTATTAAAGGAAATTAACATCAGTGGTTGGCATCACAGTGTACTTTAAGGCTGCAGCAAGTTTTCCCTTTCAAGTCCCTGTTTCCTCATGTGTGTCACTTAGTCAAAACCTGACTGAGTTGAGCTGAAGTGATGTGTGGCTACGTGGCACGCTCAGAAAGTGGCGAGAGAATCCCAGCTTTGGTGGGTACCTGCTGTAAACTACCTACTGCTCCTTGCAGGCTTCCCAGTGAGGGAGCAGAGAGCTGTAAATACATGAGTTCTTTACTACGCAGTAAAAGTCAGTGTCATGCGTGCAGGAGGGCTGCAGTTAGTTTGCGCAGACATCACTCAGCCTGGCATTCCCCATCTTCTAACTGCTGCATGTGAGACCTCAGGAGATACTTCATGTACTTGTAGTATTTATAGGCCCTTTTGTTTGTTTGCTTTCGAAAGCTATAAAGTGGAAGTTCAAATAATACAATGCTATAGGACTTTTTCAATAGTTGGTTATGTTTCCTTGTTTAAATACACTTGGACTATAGACGAGCAACTCTAATTGCAGGCTGAAACACAGGGCTGTGTTGCAGCCTTCCCTATTTTTAATTATGTCCTATCCAGATCCCTCATAAATGTGATTAGAACCCATTAAGATGAGGCTGAATGCGGTTCCAAGTTTGCCCACAATAACTTGCATGTATAACACGAGTGTTACCCCGATCCCTGCCTGTCTTAAAGTCCTTCCCATTTGTTGATCATGAATTGACATCTATTTGTCCTGCATTTTTAATTGCCATCTGTACTTAGTTATTGCCAAGACAACACATGCAGCAAGTGGAATATTAAATGCTGTCAATATATTCAGTAGTGTAATTTCCAAATCATGCAAATTGTACTGCCTCTAAGATGCTAATGTGCACTAACGTGCACTTGGGTGTGTTTTGTGATCAGGTTCTATGTGAGCTGGTAAATCTGACCTGGAGCATTGGTGTGTGTCCAGGCTCTCAGTGCTGGAGGTTGTGCCCTTTTTGCCACACGCTCCTTGGCTATTTTTTGTTTGAGTTTTTAATATTTAACCCCTTTCCTCAGTTGAGTGCACTCTGCTTTGGTCTTGAGTGACCTTTCTTTTGCAGCATTAAAGGCCCACATTGTTGAGCTGTACCAGTGTTTCCATATTACATGTATTAAACATGTGCATCTTCTGTTATGGGTGGTAAAATTAAGTGTAGATGAAGTGCCAGACTGAAACAGGCCATGGGTGCATCTTACCCTTTGCCTTTAGCACTGCTTGTCTCTGTCTTTCAGAGGAAAGGGAAACCCCTGTAACTGAATTGCAAAGCAGCTGATTTTCACTTGCTTTGCCTAATTCGGTCGCTTGACAAAGAAAATCAATACTTGATCTGAGAGCTTCTTTTTCTCAGCTTTAGAATGAGATTTTCACCACAGCAGAAAGTTGAAGCCAAACCCAACCATCAAGAGCTTGACGTTTATTCAGGATGAGTCCTTCCATTGGAGATCTGCGACAGGTTTAAAAATACCCATCCATCGTAACGTTTGGCTGTAGCAATTTGCAGTGTTCTTCCCGGAGGATTTCATGATGCTGCCAGACCTGTCATTTCCTAGAGCCATTAATGTCTGTGCTTATGCTTCCTTGGAGCTGCTGGCTCATCCTGGCTGATTTTGAAGTCGAGTTTTTCCAGTACTGCCTCCAGCGCACCTACGCACGTGGTATCCCAGGAGGGACAGAGGGGAATTTCTCTGAGACCCAGCTAATGATCGGATTTTGCCCTGTCATGTGAATCCTAACAAACCTTGCAGTCCTGTTATCCTCATCTTTTTAGCTGTGGCTGCTGCTTTGAGTCATCCCCTATCTTTCCCGCACTGATGGCAGATTTCAAAGGTTAGCAGGAGTCTGATGAAGCACCATCATCTTAATTGAGAGTGCTTGAGAAGAGCTAAAAATTAAGAGGTCTTCTCAGCGCGTTGCCTTTTGGCTGATTCATGCTCCCTTGTTCCTGCCCTTGTTCTGTGGGTTGGTGTAACCAGAAACACCAAGAGGTCATTCTCATAGGACTCCATGCTGCTGGTAGGAATCCACAGTGTGGGCACTCTCTCCTTGGTCATGCTCTGAGCTCGCTGATGCTCGGCAAAGTAGTCAGACACATTCCAAGCCTGTGTAGGAATCTGGGTGAGGATCCTGGTAGTTCAGAGCTTGGGTAAGGGATATGGAGATACGGCATTTGGCGTTTTCCAAACACAAGATTATTTCTGTGACTGGATTTAGAAAGCTTTTGGAAGGATTACAAAGGAATGTAGTGACAGGACGAGGGGAAACGGCTTTAAGCTGTTCCTAGATACTAGGAATACATTATTCCCTGTGAGGGTGCTGAGGCGCTGGCACAGGGTGCCCAGAGAAGCTGTGGCTGCCCCATCCCTGCAGTGTTCAAGGTTGGACACAGGGGCTTGGAGCACTCTGCTCTATGGAAGGTGTCCCTGCCCGTGGCAGGGATTGGAACTGGAGGAGCTTTAAGGCCCCTTCAGCTCAAACCGTTCCTTCATTCTATGATTCTGTGAACTGTCTGAGCTCTGAGTGATTGTGATACTTTAAATCGTTCAGGCCAAGGCACAAGGGGAGACCCAGCACTGATGTTTTTATTTCGAGAAGAAACAGCCCTGGATAAAGGGGCAGTAATCTCAGTCACTGAAAGTGTACAGAGAAGATGAGCGTCTGTTGAGCAATCGTCTCCAGCTGATTGCCCTGAGTACCTTTTTAATTCTAGGGTTTGTCAGCAGTATTGCTCTAGCCTGTGATGTGGCGCACTGAGCTGAGAAGCACAGCTCAAGCCTTGCATCATGATAACTTTTTGCTGGTACATCACAGGAGCCCCAGGGAAAGAAGCGTCAGATACCAAATACCATCCATGGATAAGTTATCTATCAGTCTGTATCAAGAAAGCACTGCTCCAACTTGGCTCCAGCGGACAGGCTTTGTAACAGCTCCGGGGAGCTTGTGATTCTTCTTGTCAAGCAGACACAAGGTTTAAGCTTAATGGCTCTTGTCCAGTAAAGTGTGTTATCAGCACGTGAACATTTTAGTCCCCTGACTCAGCGCAGTTGCAACCCGCTTCCTTTCACCTCTGTGCTGGGTTAGGCTTGTTGGGTGATTTTAGTGGTTTAGCTCACTGCCAGCGTGAAGATCTCTGTCTATGCTGGCTTTATCTTTATTGAGCTGGTCAACTTGGTGTGTTCAGGAGTGGGATAGCAAGATAGTCTGCATGTTTATCTCTTAAATAAAGAATCTTTTCCTTAGTTGTATGTTGCTAATAGGAATGTGCTTCTAAGATCCTCAAAACTAGATGTTGGTGGGCTTATTTTGCAGGGCTCTCGGTGTTCCTCAGATGCTAACATGCTTGGAGAGATGATGTTTGGCTCTGTGGCCATGAGCTATAAGGGCTCCACGCTGAAGATTCACCAGATCCGGTAAGAGTGATGTTTTACTGCTCTTTTCAGAAGCCTTAGCGTGCCATGTAATGAACTGAATGCCACAAGTGCAGAGCAAAAGGAATTTCTGGGTTTGCTTTAAAGTTATTCTGCGGTTACTTTTGACACAAAAGGCTGTTTGGGTCTATAAAATCTGGAGGGTTGTGCAATGGAAAGCAAAGCCTGTCTTGGCACTGTGTTTCTGACTGACATCTTCCTTGTTGTCCTCTAGCTCACCTCCTCAGCTGATGCTCAGCAAAGTTTTCACAGCTCGCACTGGAAGCAGCATCTATGGGAGTCTGAATACGTGAGTCCATTGCAAATTGTACCTATTGCACATGAGCAGATGAATGTAAGACACAGAAGACTTTATCTGGACCCTCCAGATACTTTCTCTAGGAAAAGAACTTACTGTTCCTTGATCCTTTGCATCCTGTCACTTGTGTCCTCACCTTTCCCTTGCAGTTGCCTGCACCTCAGTTTGCTTTAAGTGAATGAATGAACCATTCCTTTAATGCTGATATGGTGAAGCTTGATGTTGTATAAAAGCACCTGCAGCCACCAGAGGAGAAGGGATGAAGACAGAACACTGGGGTTAGGGAATTCAGTCCAAGACGAAGAAAAGATGTTAGAAAAACATCTGGCTTCAGAGGGTTCAGGGTTTAATCTTCTGTGTATTAACTGACCCACTTGAGAACGTGGCTTAGGCTGTGAAAGCTTCTTCTAGTGGAAGCCTATGTTCTTATCTGTTCCATTCAGGCTGTAATGAAGTACCACTGTATTCTACTGAAATGCAAATCACTGTTTCTGTTGTATGTTTTATGTTTGTTGCAGGTTGCAGGACAGTCTTGAGTTCATTAATCAAGACAGCAATACGTTAAAGCCTGACCACAGTACAATTATGAATGGACTTCTTGGGAATATAGGTAATTCCAAACAGATTTGATTTCCTGGTGTCTTTAACTGAGTAAGATAGGTTCTAGAATATGGAAGTCTTCTAAATAGAATCAAATAGTAAAGAAAAAGCTAAAGATAGATAATTAATGTTGGTATGGTTTGAAGGAGGATGGATCGTACAGTTCAAACAGTCGGCAGTGGTTCAATACATACAGCTGTGTATGTGTGTATAAAATACATAGTAGAACTCTTTAGATACACTGAAGTTCAAACACAGAAGATGGAAAATACCAGCCTGTAGAACTTCCTGAGCAGCGTATCTCAGACCGGGCAGGAGGGGTTCTGCCTGGCTCAGCTCCATGGGTTTCTGCTGTTAATCATTTTCATTCTGTCCTGTACTCTGGCCACCTGAGCACGTGTGGCTGCGTGTTTTGTACCAGTCAGAGTTAACCTGGCACAGTTAGGCTGCAGCTCTGGTCAGATCAGGCACAACATCTTCTGTTCTCTCCTCTTTCTTACTGTCTGACCATGGAAGCTAAGCAGTCTGGAAAAGCCTCTTGGTTCTTGGCCTTTGTGGAGGTGCTGTGGATGAAGGCTCCATGGACATCAGATGACAGAAAGAGGGGTCTTGGCTCTTCCCTTTGGAAAAGAGCTGGAAAGATACTGTGCTTGGTTGTCCAGTGTGGCAGCCTGAGGGGTTCTTCAGCACGTTCTCCCTTCCCTTTGGTTTAGACTGTTGACTTCCCAAGCAAGTGGCTCTTGTAGCAGGTGGAATCAGGGGCTGCTTTTGACATTTGCTTTCCAGAATATTGCTGTATGTAAAACACACTTTCCTAGGCTTGGAAGGAAGGAGTGAACTTGATGACTTAGCTGCTCTATCTGGGTTTCTGGCTTTGACATGGGCTTAAATGCATTCTGGGTTCAGAAGCTGTATACCTCATTACAATCATTCCCATTTATAAGGGTAGCCAATTAAAGTTGTAAGAGTCTTATTTATTAAATGCTTTCTGAATTTACTAAGTCAGGAAAGTTGCATTTTTCCTTAATATCCAGTATTCCTTTCAGGCTTCAGCTGTGTTTTTTTCGCAGTGCAGCACTAAATGAGGTGCCCAATCTAAGATTAGAGAGGAACTCACTTCATCAACTTCCAGGGTTTTGCTGTGGTTTGCACTTGGCAGAGGTCTGCTGTGTCACCAGTGTGATCTGAACTGCAAGTTCAAATTCAGCTAACACAGCTGTTAGGCATGGGCTCGCTCTGATTTAGATGTAGCCAGTGCCACATGGTCGTCTGTGCCCAGCTCTGGGGTGAGGAGGACTGCTGCCCACCGAGCAGGATAACTGCCTGGGTATAGACACCTCAGTGCAAGGGTGTGCAGCGAGAAGTGATGAGTTTGCCAGCTGGAAGAGGATGGTGGAGGTGTCTTTGTAATGGAGCTGCACAGGTTTGCAGTCAGTTCCATGGTGGGTGTTTGCAGTTCCTGGTTCAGCACAGAGGGAACCGTGGTTAAAGCAGGTGAAGTTAATCTGTAACTGCAGCATTTCTGACCACTGCGTTCAGACGCAGGAACTGCTCCTGGCTCACTGGCTCTCACCAGGCTGTGACAGGAGAAGGGTCTGTGTGTTTTGGCTGGGAACTATTTACAAGCTGCTTTTTTTAGATACCTTGGTTTAAAAAACTGCAGTGGTCACGTCCTTTCCTTTAATGAGTGAAGAGCTGAGAGAATGGCAGGGACCTTTGTTGGGGTGCAGCCTTTGTATTTTGCGTAACCATGGAACCCCAGATTGGTTTGGGTCGAAGGGACCTTAAAGCTCCTCCAGGTCCAGCCCCTGCCATGGGCAGGGACACCTTCCACTGGAGCAGAGTGTTCCAAGCCCCATCCAACCTGACCTTGAGCACTGCCAGGGATGGGGCAGCCACAGCTCCTCTGGGCACCCTGTGCCAGCGCTCAGCACCCTCCCAGGGAAGAGCTTC